>JAGFNQ010005648.1:38544-100284 GCA_024364735.1 Boesenbergia rotunda
TGCCACCTCACATCGCGACAGGATCAATGATGTATTTTTTCCAAGTAAGAAATGGATATAAAAATACTGGGTCATATGAATGACTTTTATAAAGAATTTTCAATCTAGTCTGATGACCATAGAAAATTTTTATAAGAGTAAATTGGCATATGTTAGTTAAAAAAAAAAAAAAGCTTGTTTGCACATTAGTTTGTGCTTGATAGATTCTAGAATTTTATTTTTAGCATATAAGTTAATTAGCCATTTGTTGCTTGAAATTTCAAACCCACGCGAATTGATTTGTGAAATTAAACGACTGAAAATTGATTTATAAATTAATTTATACTCAAATTTTGAGAGATCTTGTTTTGTAAGAGATCTTGTTTTTTAAGATGGTTTATCATGAAACACGTGAATGAATAGATGTTAAAGTTAAATTTTAATGGTAAGTATTGAAAGTTGAAAATTTAGATTTAATAAAGTATAAGAATAATATATTAAATTTAAGTTTGATAATATGGGATACAAGAGAAGTTCTGATTAAATTTATTGTATTATATAAAATTGATTGGTGGATTATGATTTGAGCATAATAATAAAAGATGAAAATAATAGAGATAAAATATTAAGATAAATAGGTGAAAGAACGGAGCTTACCAAACACCCGCTCACCCGGAGTTTATTTTATTTGATTATATATAATTGTTCACCGTATCAATCTAAAATTTTGTTATCAGTCCGCGGCATTTGTAATTTAATATTATTTATTTTTATTTTATTTAATTTTCACTAGTTAAAACCAATAATATATATAATGTCACTTTTGCGGCACAAGTTGCAAAAAGGAGAAGAAACACAATTATATAAGTAATGTCATTTTTGCAACTAAACCCTCCACTCTTCAATATTTATTATTATAATACCCAAAATATATATGTATATATATATATATATATATAAATTTTTTATATATAAAAAAAGACATTTAGGAGGGCATGCATTGGCACGTCCTCCCATTTTTTTAAAAATATCAATAATATTTAAATTCTTTTATAATTTACATAATAAATATTTTAAAAATATTAATTATTTAAGTATTAATCATTTAAAATTTATAAATAAAATTTTATTTATTTAATATAAAATAAAAATTAAGATGAATGAGTAAATAACATAATCATAAATAAATGTTAATGTTAAAATAGATATTAGAGAATGAAAATGTTAATAGAATGCGTATGCGACATGCGAATCCAATGTTTTTTATGAGATGGTAGATGTTATAACGTTCACTAATGTAGATGCCTTTAGGGTTTCGATTTTTAAGCAATTTAACCCTTCACATTTTGATTTACCACATCTACACCCCTAGGTTTGGCACGGCGAGGGTCGACGTTGGTGGGCTTTTTTATAGGGAGATACGAGCACGACAAGGGAGGCGCGACAAGGGAAGGCTGAGACCTTGCAGGGAGAGGGAAGGGGAAGTTGTGATGAAGAAGCTTCTTAGCGAGAGAGGTCACGATGAGGGAGACGCGGCAAGGCAAGGCCCAGATCTTGTAGCTTCTCGACGAGGAAGGGCGAGATCGTGTAACTTCTCAGTGAGGAAGGGAGGGTGGGTTAGGGGTTCGGTGAGGAGATTTTGACGAAGAGGAGGGATTCAAGCTGTATCAAGAGATTTTGACATAGCTTTTTTCCTCAAAAAAATATTCTTACGGCGAAGCTACCACGAGGGCAGCTCCGTAACGTCATGCAGTACAAATCCGTAGGGGAGCATTATTGTGTGTGTGTATATTTGCTATTCTGTGGACCGCTCCTTGCGCGCCGATGCACGACCCCTGATCCTGTCGCGCGAGGTGGCGGTCCCCCAGGGCCAAGTGGCTTCTCCCGTGGTATGAGCGTCTGAGGGGGTGGCAACGGCCTAGCGGCGATCCGGCCTAGCTCTGCAAAACAGCGACCGTCAATAAACCCGCCGGGGGTTTCCCTGGTCAGGCACTCCGACGGTCAAGTCGGTAGCCGCAGACGTGATAATGGAATTGAAATGAGGCAATAGATGAGAGAGTTCTTGCACGCATACCTGCGGTAGGGAGAGTGCCGAGTTTATATAGCCGGGGAGGACTGACAACTCTTGTCCATGATTGACGAGACAAGGGTGTAATACCTGTCAGCCCGCATGAAAGTACTAAGGAGCGGCGCGGCAAGGCGCGGGGTGCTCAGGCAGTACGATAGTGCTGGAGTGGCGGTCTGGCCGCGAGGCATGTCAGAAATGAGTAAGGTGTGTGGTATTCCGACCTCAGGGCCATATCCTGGATATGGTGACATAGGGGGCATAGGGACGGGATAGTCCATACCCCAGCACCGACCTGCAGATCCGAGTGTTGAGGACCGGGTCGGGTAAGGACCAGGGAGCGTGGGCCGCCACGCGTCCGACTGGGAGTGTTGAGGCGCAGGATGTGCCCTGGGTCGAGAGTTTACCGGGAGATGTCTGTCTGACCTTGTTGGGTATTCTGATCCTGTAGCTGATGAGCGTGAGCTGTCACGCGTCTGACTGGAGCGCACGACCTAGGTCTAGGTACGGGAAATGGCCAGGGTGGCTGGTCCAGGGGAGGCTAGGGGTTGACCCACTCGACCCTGCCCGTTGCCGGCTGAATGATGCCCCGGGAGGCTTCCGAGCTCGGGGCCCTCCCCCTGGGCGATATTCCTGCTGGAGCCTTGGGGCGCCAGGCTGGCTGGCTGAGCGGGCCATCCTTACCCGTAGGCAAGGTCGGGATCATAAGCATCCCCCTCGAGTCTAGTCGAAGGAGGCGTTGAGTCCGATTGACTGGACTGTCGTCTGCTGAAGCAAGCCTGGCGCGCCAGGATAGCCCGAGCCCTTCTTGCGGCCCTCCCGGGACTTTTGATGAGCAGGCATCCTGGTCGGCCGGATATGTCACGTCGTCCATCTTTTCGCCTTCTGCTAGCCGGGATATCTGAGCAGCCTGAAATCTCATGCATTAAATGCTCGCGGTTAATGACTACTCCACGTGTCTTTTCCCCATTCCTTTTCCAAGCGACGAGGTGCTCGCCGCCTGCTCAGTGAATGACGAGGTCGGGCGCGAGGCATTTTACTTCGTGGGCCCTTTTGGGCCCAATTGGACAGCTATAATTGACCGCCACCTCTGCTATGGCCTGCCATCGGGTGGTTCTTGTAGCCTCCACAGCTATATAGATAGGTTCTCACTTTTACCACCACCCCTTTACCTTTTTTACTGAGGTATTGCGCTTCTACTTCCGGCTAGGGTTGCGGCGGAACCTCTGGTCCCGACTTTCTTCTCCGACGACCCCTTTACTGGTTGGGTTTTCTTCCGTCTTTTGTTTCACATGGCTTCTTCATCTCGCGACCCACATCCCTGGTATGTCACCGCAAGATCAGTCCTTGAACACTGCGACCTTGATGCGATTAAAGCAGAGTTTCACATTCCTTCTGACCATCTCGTGCTGCTTCCTGCTTCCTCCGATCAGCCCGCCAAGCCTCCAGCACACTACATTACCATCTCCCGAGATCATCTGCAGGCGGGGTTGCATTTCCCAATCCATCCCTTCATCGCCTCAGTTTGTCGTTACCTTTGCCTTAATCTTTCCCAGCTAACTCCCAATTCTATCCGCCTTCTCTATGGATCGACCATTATCTTCCAACTATATCGACTTCCTCTTCGCGCTGAACTCTTCCACAAAGGTCCTCCGTACTGCGGCTCCAGCTTGCAGACATCTCCGACGGGCTTGACTCTTTTCCAGACCAGGTCCCCCACTTGGAACGCTCTCGGTAGTACATTCCGGTCGTACTTCTGTTTCATTTTTTGCCGATACGTAAACATCCGAGCGGCTGCCTGGTCTCGAATTTCTTCGACAAGGTCCAGCTCCAGCCGTCTCCGTTCTGAGTTGTTCTCATCATAAGTTGCCCTTCGGTCGGATTCGCATCCGACCTCGACTGGGATCACCGTTTCGCTCCCATAGACCAGCTGGAAAGGTGTGCTTCCCGTGGCTTCATTGGGTGTGGTGTGAAGAGCCCATAAGACACTAGGGAGCTCATCCACCCATGTTCTCCCTGCATGGTCCAGCCTGGTCTTTAATCCTTTAAGAATTTCTCGGTTAGCTACCTCTGCCTGGCCATTGCTCTGCGGATATGCCACAGAGGTGAATGCTTGCTTGATGTCGTACTCCAAACACCACTCTTGTATCTTCCGGCCCTGGAACTGCCTTTCGTTGTCCGAGACGAGTTTATGTGGAATTTCGTATTGGCACAGGATACTTTGCCAAAGGAATTTGATGGCAGCCGTCTCAGTGATGCGCGTTAGGGCCTCGGCTTCCATCCATTTAGAGAAATAATCCACGGCCACGAGCAAGAACTTCTTCGCCACGGCGACCGGGAAAGGCCCCATAATGTCCATGCCCCACTGATCAAACGGGCATGAGGTGGCTGAGGCCTTCATCATCTCCACATGTCGGTGTGGAAGGTAGTGGTGCTTCTGACAAGATAAGCATGTAGAAACCAGCTTATAAGCATCCTTTTTCAGGGTGGGTCAATAGTAGCCTGCCAATAAGACTTTGCAGGGCGTTGTCCGAGCTCCAGAGTAGTTTCCGCAGACTCCCAGGTGAATTTCCCGCAGCACATAGTCTGCATCCTCCTCCCCCAGGCACTTGAGCAAGGGTCGGGCGAATGTTCTCTTGTATAATACATCTCCCACCATGGTGTACTGGACTTCCCGCTTTTTAAGCATTCAAGCTTCTTCTCTGTCAACCGGCACAACCCTATTCGTAAGATAGGCAATGAGCAGGGTTCTCCAGTCGGACTCAAGCTCCAGCTCGACTTGCCTTTCTATTTGCATGATTACCAGAGCTGGGCCACCCGGTTGGGGAAGCACCCAAGAGCCCACTAAGCTGGCCAATTTGGCCAACTCATCCGCCTTGAAGTTTTCCTCCCTTGGAATCTTTTGTACTTGTACTTCTTGAAATTCGGCCTTCAATTTCTCATAAGCCTCGATGAAGGCCTGCAGTCGGTCGCTATTAACTTCAAACTGGCCGGCTACTTGCTGTGTGGCCAACTGTGAGTCGGAATAGAGTATCACCCTGGTGGCTCCCACATGCTTGGCAGCCTGCAACCCGGATATGAGGGTCTCGTACTCCGCCTCATTATTCGTGGCCCGGTATTCCAGTTAGGGATGGAAATAGGCCAGGCGGCCTGTCAGGGGCCTGTGGCCTGGCCTGTATTTGGCCTGGCCTGTTTAAAAATAAAAGAATTATCAAGCCTTTTTAAAAGCCTGTTTTTCTTATCAGGCCAGGCTTAGGCTCAATATAAAGCCTATGAGGCCTGACAGGCCGGCCTGGGCCCGTTAAAATTACATTATACAAACCTGTTAAAATTACATTATACAAATTGTCAAAATAGAGTTTTGATCGTTAGACCTTTAAGGAGCAAACTCTTATCTACACACTACTAACCAACACACCACAAATCTATTTTCGTTGTCATACATATTTTATATATTTACTTTTGATGGTACATATATATTTATGATATTTTTAACTAATTTGTTAAATTAGTATTTTGGATAATCGAATATTCGAATTGAATTATTATATTTTATATATTAGAAGTATTTTGGATAATCAAATTAAATTACAGGCTTTGTAAACAGGCCACAGGCCAGGCTAGACTATTGAACAGGCCAGGCTCAGGCCTAGAATAAAGCCTATAACAGGCCACAGGCCAGGCTTAGGCCAGTTTGCTATTATACAGGCCTGGCCTGTTAAGGTGAAAGCCTGGCCTGACTTGGCCTATTTCCATCCCTAATTCCAGTCGGACGGATAGGTGCATCTGTTCCCCCTTCGGGGAGACCATCAGGATACCGATCCCACTTCCGGACCGGGCTGATGAGCCATCCACATATATGCGCCATGCTTCTTCAACTTCGTCTGCATGCAGCTCACTTAGAAAATCAGCGAGGGCCTGAGCTTTAATAGCTGGCCGAGTCTGGTATTGAATGTCATACTCGCTTAGCTCGGTTGTCTATTTGATCAATCGACTAGACGCTTCAGGATTAGAGGCCACTCTACCCAAGTTGCTGTTTGTTAACACCATGATGGGGTGTGCCAAGAAATAAGGTCGGAGTCTTCGGGCACCCAACAACAACACATACGCCAACTTCTCGAGTGTTATGTAACGACACTCGGCTCCCTTCAACAGATGTGCGAAGAAATACACTGGATGTTGCTCGGCTGCCTCTTATCTGACCAAGACCATACTAACCGAGACAACCGATGCAGCCAGATAGGCATACAGGACTTCCCCGACCTCGGGCTTGGCCAGTACGGGCAGCTCGGCGAGGTAAGACTTCAGCTCTTCAAACGCCTTGTCACAGTCAGCGTCCCACTGAAATTTAGTAGCCTTGCGGAGGGTTTTGAAGAATGGCAACCCTCGTTCGGTTGATCGGGAGATGAACCGGGACAGGGCTGTAATTCCCCCCGTGAGCCGCTGTGCTTCCCGGAGATTCCTTGGCGGGGGCATATCTAGCAAAGTTTTGACCTTGCTAGGATTGGCTTCGATGCCCTGCTCAGTCACAATGTATCCCAGGAATTTTTTACTCCAGGCGCCGAAGAGACACTTAGAAGGATTCAATTTGAGCCCGTACTTACGTAGCGTCCGACATGTCTCCTCGACATCGGCTATCAGGTCCCCAGCTCTGGTAGACTTGATGAGGATGTCATCCACATATACTTCGATATTCCTTCCGATCTGAGATCGGAAGACCTTATTCATCATGCACTGGTAGGTGGCTCCAGCGTTCTTCAGTCCGAACAGCATGACGATGTAGCAGTAAGTACCGTCCGCCGTGATGAAGCTGACCTTCTCTTGGTCCTCGGCAAGCAGGAGCACTTGATGATACCCCTGGTAGGCGTCCAGCATGGAGATGAACTCACTGCCAGCCGTCGAGTCCACGATCTGGTCGATCCGAGGCAGGGGATAGCAATCCTTTGGGTAGGCCTTGTTGAGATCCCGAAAGTCAATGCAGACCCACCACTTATTGTCAGGCTTGGGCACCAACACCACAATGGCTAACCAAGCCGGGAATTGCACCTCCCTGATGTGACCGACCTCCAACAGTTTCTCAATTTCGGCGCGGATCACTTTATTCTGCTCGGTGCTAAAGTCCTGTTTTCTCTGCTTAACGGGCCGAGTATGGGGATAAACGTGGAGGCGATGCTCTACCACCTCCGGTCGGACACCCTTCAGCTCCTTGACCGACCAGGCGAAAACGTCTTGGTTCCGGGCCAAGCACTCCAGCAAGGACGTTTTCAACTCCTCGAGCAACCCTGCTACGATCTTAACTCGAGCTTCCTCCCGATCGGAGAGGAGCTGTATCTCCTCCTTATCTTCATGCAACTCGGCCCACGGGGAGGCTTGAACCATGTTGCAATCGGAGAAGGGGTGCGGAGCCTTATGGCTCTCCACTCGAACGTTGTCCACGTAGCACCTCTGGGCCACTCTTTGGTCGTCCACGTAGCACATCGAGCGCCTCCCCTGCGAATCTATTAAGGTAGGCCCGGAGCGACTCTCTCAGCCCTTGGTTCAAGGTGAACAGGCTAATGCTTGCCTTGTGATGCTTTTGGCTGTTGGTGAAATGCTAGAGGAATGCCCTCCGTAGCTCCTCGAAGCAGTTAATCGACTCACTGGGCATCTGGCTAAACCATCGTTGAGCGGGCCCAGAGAGCGTTGTCAAGAAGGCTCGACACTTCACGCCTTCTGAGTACTGGTGTAGCAAGACAATACTCTCAAACTTCATGAGGTGCTCTTCGGGATCGGCAATCCCCTCATCTTCAGGCATGGTGACAAATCTGAGATGCCGGGGGGGGGGGGGGGGGGGGGGGGGTTGGATCCTCTAAGATATAGGAAACAAAAGGGCTATGGGCCCGAGCAGCCGGCAGTGCGTCGATTGGGGCTTTTCCCTTATCGTGGCACGGTAAACGTGTTCGACTAGACGCAGATGCCTCGACCGGCGCGGGCTTCGCCGCATAGGCCTGGTTATGGTGGGTAGGTGGGAGGGAAGAGGCCGAATCTTCTGTTGGCGAAACAGCTTTCCCCCACCCCCTTGAGGCCTGAAATGCCACGGGCCTCCGGGGCCGAGTAGCTGGGCCATTAGCACGCGAAAACCTCTGCGGGCCCCCTCGACCCCTGGCAATCGAGAGGAGCTTGTACTCCTCGGGAGCATCGATTCCCATGGCCCGGTTGGGATCTTCCCTCTTCGCTTCCGATCAGGCGGGATGTCCTCCTTCTAACGCCAAATTTGATCCTGTCGCGAAGCGATGTGACAGTCCCCAGGGCCAGGATGGCTTCTCTTGTGGGGCGAGCGGCTGAGGAGGTGGCAACGGCCTGGCGGCACTCCGGCTTAGCTATGCAAAACAGCGACCGTCAATAAACCTGCCGGGGGTTTCCCCGGTCAAGCACTCCGACGGTCAAGTCAGTATCCACAGGCATAATGGTGGAACTGAATTGAAAATGAGGCCATAGACTAGAGAGCTCGCGTGCGCATACCTGCGGTAGGGAGAGTGCCGAGTTTATATAGCGGGGGAGGACTGACAACCCTTGTCCGTAATTGACGAGATAAGGGTATGATACTTGTCAGCCCGTATGAAAGTACTAAGGAGCGGCGCGGCGAGGCGCGGGGTGCTCAAGCAGTATGATAGTACTGAGTTGGCGGTTTGGCTGCGAGGTATGTCAGAAATGAGTAAGGCGTGCGGTACTCCGATCTCAAGGTCATACCCTGGATATGATGACATAGGGGCATAGGGACTGGATAGTCCGTACCCTGAGCGCCGACCAGCAGATCCGAGTGTTGAGGACCGGATCGGGTAAGGGCCAGGGAACGTGGGCAGCCATGCGTCCGACTGGGAGTGCTGAGGCGCAGGATGTGCCCTGGGTCGAGAGTGTACCGGGAGATGCCTGTCCGACATCGTTGGGTATTCGATCCATGTGAGGCGATGGGAGCGTGAGCTGCCACGCGTCTGGCTGGTACGCACGACCTAGGTCTAGGACGGGGAATGGCCAGGGCGGTCGGTCCAGGGGAGGCTAGGGGTTGACCCGCCCGACCCTGCCCGTTGCCGGCTGAACAATGCCCCGGGAGGCTTCCGAGCTCGGGGCCCTCCCCCCAGGCGATATCCCTGCTGGACCCTTGAGGCGTCAGGCTGGCTAGCTAGCTGGCTGAGCGGGCCATCCTTACCTGTAAGCAAGGTCGGGATTAATTGATATAATTGATATCTATATGTAAAATTATTATAATAATAAATCATGTGGTCGATCCCAATGTATACGTAATATTTTGTTGGTCACTGACTTCATACAAAAAGTCATTTAATTGAGTAGAATCTTTTATAATTTACTTCCTTGAAAAGATCTCATAGAGAAGAATCGTGCATTTGTCTTTAATTATGGTTTTATATCAAACAACGTACGAGGAAAAACATATTTATCAAAACAGTATCCCACCGTTTGTTTTTTACCCAAGGATGTATTAAAAATTATCTTATTCTTTTTATATCACTCTCGTCAATAAATCCCTTTCGCAATTATATTTTGGACACATCTAAATTACTTTTTTCATAATTTTGATTTTAAAATAATAGATTAGGGATCAGATATAAGTATTCTTCTTTTCTCCTTTCTTTTTCAGCACAGGTAACCTACTTCTCTTTACCGAAAAGTGACAATTGTGTTATAGTGGCGAGCTCATCTCCCAATCTTTACAAACTTTTAGATTCGTAAACTTTTAGATTCTATGATACATAGTTTAGTTTTAAATTTTATACAAGAATTATAGTAAGATAAAATAGGAATAAAAAAATCTAATACAATCATTATATCATGCTCAAAGAGGGTATGAAATAATTTAATTTTAGGTTATTTTAGACTCTTTTGAGCCTGAAAATGTAAAATATAGAAAAATATAAACAAAATAAAAATAAGAAAAAATTATAAAATATAAGAAAATAGAATTTCTAGAATTGTATATATTAGAAATATATAAAATATAAATTAAAATAAAATTAATACGTGAAAATTAAAATAGATTAGGTATTATTGAAAAAATTATTAAAAGATAATTATATATTTTAAAATTTTATTTAAAAAATGATAAATATGAGGTCACGTTAGGCCAGATATCAAGTCATCTATTAATTTTTTTAAAATCTAAAACTATGTTAGACACTAGCTTCAATGAAATATAAACTTAAACAAAAATAATAAAGAAAAATAAATAAAATAAAAAAAATAGATATTTAAATAAACATATAATAAGTATAAAGTAAAAAAATAATATAAGTAAAAAATATATAATATAAATAAATAATAAAGTAATAAATATAAAATAGAGAGAAAACAAAGAAAATATATAAAGAAATAAAGAAAATAAAGATAAAAATATAAAATATAGAAACATATGAAGAATAAAAACAAAAAAAATAAATATAATATATAAATAAATAAATAAATAAAATTTATAAATGAAAAATATAATACATAAATATAACAGAAATTAAAATAAATATAATCGTGAAAAAAATTAAAATAGATAATAAGATATAAAAATAAAAAAATAAAGAGATAAAATAAGGCAGTTTAAATGTACTATAACCGCTATATTATACACTATTCCATGCAAGTGACACGACATGAAAAGTTCATTGCTAGTAGCTAGGACTAAGTTTTGATACTTTAATTACCTTCCCCTAGTTCAACCCTGCTTAGTGATATATAATACAATTCATTTATAATATATCCATTTATATCTTTATTTTCATTATCTATTTATATATATTTTCTTTTATCTTTATCTCTATTTTATATATTTCATATATTTATTTATAAGCATTTTAAAAAAATATTTCAATTTTGGATATTAGAGGATTTGATATTCTCAGATTTCAGACCATATTGGGCCTGAAATCCCAATATATCAGGGCCAACGAGGACCTGATATTCTCTTATTCAAGCCCACATTGGGTCTGATATTCTTTGACTTCAAGCCCACATTGGGCCTGAATCCCAATATATCAGGCTTAACGTGGGAGGACTGATCCTGATATACTGAGTTTCAGGGTCAACATGGGCATGAAATCAGAGAATATTAGGCCGAACACGGATAGCACAATTCATTTTATCTTTAAACAAGCTTAAACGTATCATACTATTGAAGAACATCTAGAAAATCCCTAAATACATAATGGATAGCACAATTCGAGTCCTTGCAACACCATAAACTCATAATATTTGAAATTGTTGCAATCAAAAATTTTTATGTCCATCAGTGAGTTTTTGTCGAAACCCACTGATGGACCTATGATATTTAGATTTCTCAATACTCGATATCACTAGGTATGGTTGAGTTAGGGGATGGTAATTAAAGTGTCAAAACTTAGTCCTAACTACTAGCAATAATCTTCTTGTGTCGTGCCACTTAACACGGAACAGTGCATAATATAGTGGTTATAGCACATTTACATTGCCTTATTTTATCTCTCATTTTTATCTATTTATTTTTCTTATTTTTATATCTTATTATCTATGGTAATTGTTTTCAATTACATTTTATTTTAATTTCTATTATATTTATTTCTTATATATTTCATCTATAAACTCTATTTATTTATTTATTTATATTTTATTTTCTTTCTTTATTTTTTTCATTATTTCTATATTTTATATTTATATCTTTATTTTCTTTATTTTCTTTATATATTTCTCTATTTTATATTTATTATTTATTTGTATTATATATTTTATTATATATTTATACTTTTATTTTACTTTATTCTTTATTCTTATTATATTTTTATTTAAATATATATATTTTTATTTTACTTTATTTATTCTCCTTTATTTTTTTAATTTTATATCAGAAGCTAGTGTCTAACTTAGCTTCAGATCCTAAAAAAACTAACAGAGGGCCTGATATCCTAAGATATCATACCTAATGTGGTCAGATATTTATTCCTTTTTAAATAAAATTTTAAAATATATAATCGATGATATCTAATCTATCTTGATTTTCACATATAATTTTATTTTATATATTTTTAATATATACAATTCTAGCAATTCTATTTCTTTTTCATATTTTATATAACTTTTCTTATTTTTATTTTATTTCTATATTTCTATATTTTACATTTTCAGGTCCAAAGAGGGTCTAAAATAATTGATTTCAAGCTCAAAGAGTGTTTGAAATTAATTAATTTCAGGCTCAAAGAGGGTCTGAAATCAAATCATTTCAGGTCTTCTTTGAGCATGATATGACGATTATATTAGACCCTCTTTATTTTTATTTTATCTTATTATAGTTTGTGTTTAAAATTTATAAATAAAAGATGTACCTAAGAATTTAAAAGTTTGCGAATTTAAAAGTCAGCAAAAGTTGAGGGATGAGCTCATGACTATAACACAACTATCATTTTTCGATAAAGAAAAGTAAATTACCTGCGCTGAGAGAGAAAGAAGAAAAAGAGAATACTTGTATCTGAATCATAATCTATTATTTTAAAATCAAAACTTTGAAAAATAGTTCGGATGCTTAGTAAATATAATTGTGAATGAAACTTGTTGACGGAAGGGGTATAAGAAGAATAAAATAATTTTTGATGCATTCTTTAATAAAAAAAAAATTTAGGATGTTTTTTTTGATAAAAATTGTAGAAAACTCCCCAATAGTCCTTTGATCTTTGCATGTACTCCCCACACAAGTTTTTCTTTGTATTTACTCCCTGATGGATTGAGTATAAAAGAGTGAAAACTGAGTATACATCAGTGAAAACTGAGTATAAAAGAATGAAACTTGAGTATAAAAGAGTAAAAATTGAGTACATGAGTTATTGATGTGGTGGATGCAACCTTACATACTCAATTTTCTAACTTTTATACTCAACTTTCTTCAAATAATACTCACTAAACTGTCTTGTCAATCCCATCAGAAACTGCATGTAAAGAAAAATTTGTATGAGGATTGTATACAAAGTTGACTTAGTATGTAGGGAGTTTATGAAAATTTACTTAGCCCTTTCATGTACGCTTTTCAGTAAAAAGGCCGCTTTAATTAATATCCTACGTGGCAATCTCATCCCGCAAAGACTTCTACTCCAACTTTGCAAACCACCGCAATAAATTAAAATAAATCTCTCGACGCAAATCCTCACGTTGGCAATGGCATAAATCGTCACGTTTCTAAATTCGTTTTTCACTCATGCATGTCTAAATAGATTAATTATATATATTTTTTAACTTTTGATAATGCTAATTCTTTTTTAAACAATATTTAAGCCCTGCACTAATTTAAAATTTTAAAAATAAATAATTTTGGATAGAAATAAAAAAAGCCACTATTTATTTTCATTATCATGCAAATGAACGCTTCGATTTAATAAATAAAAATTTAAATATATATATATATATATTATTTTAATGGAGATGGTATATCAATTCTTCACGTTAAATAATTGTGAGATGACCGACTCAGTATTTCCTCCCTCTGGCCATCAATAATTATTATTTAAATTTAATTATAATTATTTAAAATTAATCAAAATTACTTTAATATTTTTTGACAATTATGATCGTATTGCAACAATAGATGATAATATTAACCTTAAATAATTATCCAACACCTAATAATTATGATGAAATGCATAACAATTAAATCTAACCACCGGAATAATGATATTTTTAAAATAAAAAATAAAATATATCACATTTTAATATTTTTAAAATAAGTTTTTTTAACGATAACGGACGTCCTTTTAATATTGTTCAGTAAAAACCTTATTATTGGTAAGAAATTAAAAAATATATATATATTCCCAAATTAAAAAAAAAGAATTCATTTTCTTTTCGCAACATGAACCACTCCCTGCAAGTAACCGATGCTCTCTATTCCTCTTCCTCTTCTTTCCTTGTCGATTTGACTATTCAAAATGATTGGAAAAGCAGCGGAAGCTTCTCCATGCTTATCTTCTTCTTCCGCTTCCATCCGCATCCATGCCGGCGGCAGCTCAATTGCTAACCTCTAAAACCCTCCTCCTCCTTCTCTGACGCTTCCATCCCCCAAAAGCTGTCTCCTTTGCTCATCCTAAAAGTCCAGGGTTTTTATTTTTATTTTACATTGTTTATTGCTAGTTTTGCCGCGAGGGAGGGACTTTTCTGCGCCGAAAAGGAAAAGGCGTCGCCTTTTGGCGATGAGCTCGACTTTTGCTGGTGCCCCGTCTTCCGAGGCATCCTCGACGCGGCGGAGAAGCTTCTCTAGTCTGCGCGGTGTCCGGTGGCGGATCCATCTTGGGGTGCTGCCCACCTCGCCGGTGGCATCGTTCGATGATCTCCGACGCGTCACTGCTGATACCCGCAGGAGGTGAGATGCTGTATCGAAAAAATTGTGATTTTCTTGCTTGTTTGTCTGTGAAATTTAGTTGCGGTTCACTTCTCTTTCTTATCGATCTCTTCTTTCTATTTTTCTTGTGTTTTTCCCTCGATCCTCAGGTATGCAACTCTAAGGCGTCGTCTGCTTCTTGATCATCATCATCCTCCCAAAGATGGGGATGCATTTCGTGATCTTACTATTGATAATCCTTTATCGCAGAATCCAGGTATAGTCAACTTTTAATCTGTGCTTTCTGGGATCTTCTTTTATGTGTCTACAAATCTTAATTGGCAGAGTCTAGTTGATTGTTCCCGGTTAATACACGTTAATCATGTAACTGACATTAGAATTTCCAACTTGTTCTCTGATATTTTGTTATCTTTACTTGTTCCACTAGCTTCTCTAGTGCCTTAGGTAAATTATCAACAGAAACACCCACAAAATTGACCCATGACGATCTGAAGCATTTGCCCTCTTGTTAAGTATGTAAACTGGACTATCAAATTAATGTCTCTATAAAAATTATTCAGTATATAAGAAACCATGAAAAATTTCTATATCCTCAGACAAGTGTGACTCATTTGTTGAAATTCTTATGCAATCATCTCACCAACCTTGTTGCTGCAAAACAATTAGAAGTAATAGTTATGGTTGATTGTATCTGCAGAGAGTAGTTGGGGTCGCTTCTTCAAAAATGCTGAGTTAGAGAAAACCGTAGAACAAGATTTGTCTAGATTGTATCCTGAACTTGATGACTACATTCACACACCATTGTTCCAGGCCATTCTAAGAAGAATATTGTTATTATGGTGTCTCCAGCACCCAGAGTATGGCTATCAACAAGGCAAGTGTGCTTACTTTATGAAATTTATAACTAATATTGAAAATCTTTAACTAATCTCTGCTTTATAACTGTGCTGACCATATTGTCAAGGGATTGATTTAAGAAAAAACATGATGTTCTACTGCCAGTGGAACTCATGTTGTTCTGATACGGATTTGGAATGAAAAATAACTCTTTCCTTACTTTTTTATTGAGGCATTGACACCATCATTATGTTCCAGGAATGCATGAAGTGTTGGCTCCTCTATTATATGTGCTTTATGTTGATATCAATCGCCTCTTTCAAATGCAAAAGCTCCATAAAGATTGCCTCAATGAAGAATTCGATGGAATCTCTTTCTATAAAAATGATGTCTTTGATTATGGAACTAGAAATGTCAGAAACTGGGAATCTGGGATTGCAGCAACTAATGGTCTTGATGGGATGAGCAATGACTATTCCACCAATGAGCTTGATCCTGAAACAAGAGATTTACTTCTGTTATGTGATCCTTATGGAGCAGAAGGTGAGTTGGGTGTTATTGTATCAAAACGATTCATTGAACATGATGCTTATTGCATGTTTGAGAACCTAATGGATGGAGCTCAAGGTGTGGTTGGGTTGGCAAGTTTCTACTCTCCAGTTGTTGGATCTGGCACAAACATACCTCCTGTAATTGAAGCCTCATCAGCATTATATCATTTGCTATCCATTGTGGATTCTTCTCTTCATAGCCACCTTGTTGAGCTTGGGGTTGAACCTCAGTTCTTTGCCCTCCGATGGTTGCGGGTTCTATTTAGCCGGGAGTTTTGCCTTGATGACCTCTTGATAATCTGGGATGAAGTATTTTCTTTTTCAAATAGTAGATTCATAGGTGATGATGCGGAATACAACTTCAAGGTTTTATGTTCCCCTAGAGGAGCACTTATTACAGCTTTGGCAGTCTCAATGCTTCTTTATTTAAGATCTTCCCTTTTAGCTACTGAAACTGCAACCACTTGTCTACAAAGATTACTGTGTTTTCCGCAAAATCCTGATATGAGGAAACTCATTGAGAAGGCCAAATCCTTGCAGGCTCTTGTTCTTGAATCAAATATATTTTCCCCTCTATCTGAAATAGATTTTAAAAAGAATAAGCTTGCTGTTAGAAGGTTCAGTCTTCCATTTGGTTCATCTTTGCCTATGACTTTGCCAAATGCAGTACCAGATAGTTATTGGGAAAAGAAATGGCTAGTGCTGCATAAGGATGAAGAACCCAAGATGCAAAATTCTGATTCTAATTCAAGTGTAATGACGAAGATATTGATTGAGAAATTAAGTTTATCTATGACAAAATCAGAGCCACTTGAGCCAGAAATTGCTCGTGCTCAATCTCCAGTTAGTCGACAGCTTTTTAATGAAACATCTGCTGGTGATGAAACTGTACAAGGTTCATATCAGGTTGTCAAGTTGCCTATGATCCTAAATGTGAATGCTACAAAAGATTCTCCAGTGGAACTGGAAGATGAGAGTACCTATAATTGTTCGGCTGATGAAACAATTCCGAGTGATGATGACACTTCGGTGTTACCAATATCTACATATCCTCTTGATCATGAAAATGAATTGGAGAAAAGCAGTTCAACTACAAGCTCGTTAATTGGTGATGACAACGAAGATACAATCAATTTGGAGGAGCACAGTGGTCAAAACATCAAAAGTCAGTTTGCTCAAGAGGCTGAAACCACTTCTGCTGTTATTGTTTCAACGGAAGAGAAATCACTTGCAGCTCCAAATGGCTGGAGATCACTAGAAGGTAAATTACAATGGTTATGGAAGTTTGGCAGAGTCTCTAATAAAGAAAATCAAGGGTCACGTTCATTCTGTACCACGGGAGATGTCAAAAGGAATAACCTTGATAATGAAATTACTGATGAGACCAACTACTTTGGAATTAACAAGAGGATTGAAAGAGACACAAAAGTGATGGATGCTTTAAAAAGTCTCGGACAGTCTATGCTTGACAATATTCAGGTAACAAATGTTTTGGAGTCATATTGAAGAAAGAAAAATATGGTCTTCAATCAGTTTACTTGTAATTTCACACATAATCTTTTAGATCTTTAAATTATTCTAAAGATCTTTCTATGCACCAGTGCGCCAGGCAAGTTAAGGATATTACTAAAAACTTGATTACCAGATTAGTTTTGAAACTAGTTACTATTGAAAATGAAGAGTTACAAGATTGCAGTAGGATCCCAGCTTACCGAAGTCATTTAAATACCAAAATATCTTATTTTAGCTTTTTTTACTATGTTTGTTTTTATGAGTATTTTAGTGTTGTTATAATCTTTCTTTCTTCCTTCCCTCCCGTTATAGGTGATTGAATCAGTCTTCCAGCAAGAAAAGGTTAAATTTGACACATTTGAGAACTTGTCAAACAACATTCTCGGCAGTAAAGGCCAGACTACAACTGTATCAGCTCTAAAGGAACTCCGAAAGATTAGTAACTTGCTACAAGAGATGTAAGATGAATGAATAGAACATTTATACATTAGTAGATACATTCTTTTTAGGTATTTGATAGCAAAACCTCCATTTTTCTTCCATTTCGTGGAAGTAAACATCAGCAAACATAGCCAAGAACAAGAAGTTATAGATGAACCATCCTCTAGTTCTTTTACTTTAAAAGGTAACTGGGATCTATCCAGTATCATTTGATTGCTTCTCTGTCAGGGCTTGGGATTTGAATTAATAATACCTCATGGGCAGTATGTTCCTTGTGATTTTCTTTGCCAGCTCTTTATTTACTTTCACTTTGTCATAATAATAATTAGGAATCTAAATTCTAATTATTTCTCTTTTCCTATGGAAATGGCTGTGAAATAGTAACTTACAAAAATCAATTTGAGCTTACGATTGTATGCCAGTTACAGAAGTTTACAAGTTTAGCAATCATCATACAACTATTTCTGACCATCTGCCTTGAGATATCTGCATTGTAATTTTTGTTAGATTTTATTAGAATTTATCTTTTGGCTACAAAGTATCTCTGTACTTGTAACTCATTTTGGTCCATATAATGCCTTGCAATCTAAAGGGATGTTGAAACAACAGAAACTGGTGTTGCTTTTGACAACAGTGGGTAGAAGAGCACCATGAATTCTTCCCTCTACCGGAGAAGAACAACTCAACCAACCCAAATTAGAATGTTTCTGCTGAAATTGTCTGATATAAATACATCAGCAGAGGGCGCAACATGTCCATACAAGTGTATGCCACTCGCACCCTGATTCGACACTCATGATGTTTACAACATTCATATTAGAGATCCTCACATATGTTAACTACTCGAGTCCTAACTTGAGTGACATTGAATCATAAATTTTTAATTAGTTATAAGGATAAGGTGAGAATTGAACTTTCTTTAAGATAATATTGTCCCACTTAAGTTCTCACAATTTATTTATAATTGTCCAATAAAATAAGATTATTTTCATTGTTACTATGTCGGCTGCTATAGTTGACTGTTTTCTTAGGATAAAATTTTAGTATCGATTGGCGTAAGTTATATCCTATGATGTTAACTAAAAAAAAAAAATGGTGTTGCGCGCCAATTGCCAACCAGGCGGTATGTTGACTCAAAGTCAATGCTAACCCAAGTAAGCCCTTCTTTGCTAAATGTGTCATTGGCTGCAAATAGCCCGAGTGTTTAGTCAATAGGCCTATACGAGCAGTGCTAAGTCCAACACCCTATGCGACATCCGTGGGCCCATTTTGTATGTAACCTATTATATGTGTTTGAGCGTTGTCCCACCTAATATCATTTCCTGCCGTGATTTGTTTAATTTTTTGATTTATCTCTTTATAAATAATCGTGGGGCTGATCATGGGGCGTTCGGGGTCAGGGTATTATGTTTTGCAAAAAGTAAGAGTTGTCCCACATTTTCAATCTCATATGGTTATCATTTATGTTTATTTAAGTTAATGCATGCTTAAGTATTTGGATCTTTAGACAAGTTAAATTCAGGCATATGTCTACATTTGATCATAAACAGATTTAAGATCAAATGGAATTTGTTTTTTTTTTAAATTATCAAGTAATTTATTGACGTCGGAGAGAATAATAATTATCCTCGTAGATTTTATTGATTTTGTTAGTTCGCCAAAGGTGCTTAGAAGAAAACCTAGAGTCAATGGAAAGATGCATTGAGGCATTGGTTTCAGTAGATTGATGTCTCGGTCGACCATTTGCCAAAAATTATCATTATAATTATGATTTGTGGAGTCAATTATCAATAATATCTCAGTCAACTGTAGGCAAATATAGTCGACTGAGTCTAATTTTATCAAAGTTGGTTAACTTTATTTAATTTTTTACGCGAGATAATATTCGAGTGCTTGTATACTATCCTAGGTGACCAGAAGGTTAAGATATTGGCTTTCTGAAAGAAAGTTCTCAATCCTACCTTACGTTCATATTTGATAATAAATTAACAGGAAATTAAAAAAAATAATCAACATAAGATTTGAAAACATGAAAATACGTACGCTTTTATCAAAATAATTTTTTTAAAAAGAAAAATGATATACTAAGTGAAAATTTTCAAGAAAAAAATTTAGTGAATGACGTGTCATTTTACATGTAATGATCTTCAACGGATTTACAATGCCTTCCAGGGTATAGTTTGATTTGGGACGGCGGTCTCCGGTCGCCGATGATGTCCAAGAAATAATCGAACATGTGCATGTAATGTGTATCAGAGTTCTTTTTTAAAATTATTGAGTTTTAAAATTTGAATATTTTATTAAATTTTTTCACATATCAGAGCACTTTTTTAAAATCATTTTCGAAATGTCCAAGTTGATTTTGGACTCGACCATCTATACAATAGAAGCTTTCAATCGGTTGGTTAGATTAAGTAAGGGTTTTTAGCTTAATCCTATGAAAAATTAAATTGTTAACATGTGAACATTACCTAATTTGATCAATATAAAATTTTTATCTTCTATTCATATTCATACACTAATTTAAGTATTTGGAATTAAAAATTGTAATCCTAAGTATCTCACGTCTTTTTGTATTTTTCAAACATAAATATTCAAGTTATCATATATATATATATATATATATATATATAACTTTAGTTATATGATTACTAACATAATTAAGGTAATAGGAAATGAAACATAATCTAAAATTGTTTGGTTCAATTTAAGTAATCAAATCAAATCTTATTTGTTTTGAGGTAATAGTTTATAACATAATATAATATTTTACCGTATTACCCTTTAGAATTTGTTTAGATAATTTTATTAAATTTTAAATTAAATTTATTTAATTTATTAAAATTTTAAATTAAAAAAATATTTATCGGCGACACCGACGTCAACGTCGACATTGACATCGATGTCGACCGTCGGTGCCCGCGTAGGCAGTTGGTGTCCAACACCGGCGGCCGGTTGTCGACGCCGGCCGTCGGCTGATCGGCGCCTGTCGACCGGCTGTCGGCGTCGACCATCGGTCGTCGGTCGCCGGCCGCCTGCTGCCGTAGGCGGTCGCCGATCGTCGGTCGCCGGCCCGTGGTTGGCCCGTCGTCGGTCGTGAATAATGCTTCCGGGATTTAATAAATTGTAATGGTTATTTTCATCTTAAATATAAATATTGGAGGATAATTTTTGAATGATAAGTTTATTAACCTCGGAATTAAGACAAACCTTACTTTCCTAAGGTTTTCCGATTCCGGATTGCATGTCCCTTTTGCTGACGTGTCGGGCATCAATCATTACTTGAAAATCGCTGATTATGTAAACCAAACAAGATTTTTCGTTGATAACCTTGGATAGATAACCAAGGTTATCAAGGATAACTCTCAACCAAACGCACCCTTAGTGTATTTGTAAGCTGTTGACTGCCTAGATCGATAGGTGCACGTAGTCTATGGTAGGACCTAGGTTAAGTTTATTAATAAATATATTATATTAAAATAAATTAATTTTAAAATTATATTTATTTGAAAGCAAGAAAATATAAGTATGGTTAGAATCAATCCCTGTCTAAAAGAACCAAGAGATAACTCCTCCTAAGTTGGAGCTCTAACATATTTCAATTTAGCATTTGAGTTTACATGGCAAGCATTAACATTAATCACATGTATATATTGTTTGTGTATCCAATAACATTTATTTTTTACTTAATTGACTAGGTATTACTTGGGAATCTAAGTCATCTCAGGGGGCGCTTGGTATACATTTGGCAATGAGAATGGTAATGAATTTTGACTGAGAGGTTTATGGGTTTAGTGATAACCTAGTGGGGGTCAGGTTATAAAATCAGGGATATCATATCCATATTTGATTCCGACTGTATACCAAGCATCATAAATGAGAATGAAATATATTTCATTCTCATTCCCGCCTTCTAAACTCACTTACCAAGCGCCCCCTCACTTTTAGCATTTCTTTTGACTAATGTAATATAAGAAATATGATTTTGACTCGAGCTAAACTCAAGTCCAGTTTTGTTGTATGCAACCTGTCTGGTCCCAAGCATCATATTTAAATATTTAGACCTAGACGTGAATTTGCTCAAAGTGGACTTTTGCTCACTAACTTGGTTCTTTAATTTAGAATTCTCTTTCTCAAATTTTAACACTTGAGTTGTGGTTCCAACTTAACTAACCTGAGTCAATGAGTGCAAGTGAGTCCTTTTCTTAAGGTCTTTAATCTCCTTAAGTAAAGTCTTTAACTTTCACTTGTATTTATTTTGGGTCTTAGTTAGATATGAAACGGTAGCATATAATTTTTTACGAAGATAGGTCATCTTCATTAGTTGATGATTCAATCTCTTCTCTTGGTTTGAATTTTGATTTGGATTTACCTAGAATCAATATTATACCCTTCTATTTCTGATCAACATTAATCTATTTATAAAGTCAAAATCACAAAAAAAATCATCTAGATTTATAATTGACAAATCATTGGATACTTTGTAAGCATCAATCATTGATGCCTACAAAGCGGTTCTTGGAAATGTCTTAAGTGCATATATAATCAAGTCACGATTTTTGATTTGTTCATCAATTGTGTGAATGCCATTCAAGATTTCTTTAAATAGTTGTGTAGCTAGCTTACTTATTCATTCTCCTTTATTTGGATTTTTGGAGCTGACCTAATAGCAGATTCTTTTTTTGTAGTTCATGAATCAACTGAACCTTCGTGCAATTCAATTAACTTATCCTAGAGTTGCTTAGCACTGTTAAACAATTCAACTTTACTTAGTTATTCCTAAAACAAAGTTAACTTAAAAATCTAGCCCTAAATCAACTTTAATGTAACGTCTTAGTCTAACTAGTATTGAGTGAGGTGAGTTAGCTTCTGTTAATTCTACTTGACTGGATGCACCAGGTAGGGTACTCCTTAACCAATCTAGACATCTACCTAATCAAATTTTCTTAGTTACCATTAGCTCAACTGCTTGGGTACCAAATTGTAATATTGAACTCGATGATAGAGGAAGTGAATAGCGTTATAAATTTTACGAATTGAAATAACTTTAATTATAATCAAATAAACAGAATAGAATAGCAAAAACAATTTAACTAGCATAGATTTGATCAAATAAGACATGACGATATAAATATGCAAGAATGATTTAGCAACTAACTAGCATAAATCGACATGCAAGGTAATTAAAATAAAGTGATTCTTATTGCTTAATTTCTCCTTTCTAAAAAGCTTCTAGAAAGGTGGAGCATGATCTCAAGCAAATATGGCAACACAAATAATGAAAGGTTACGTTAGATGTTGTTGATCATAATTGAAGCGTGAGATTACAACATGTTGCAGAACAGAAAACACGAGAGCACTAGAGGATGAGAATACGAGAATGATTAAGAGATTTTGTGAATTGATGATTTCAAAGCTCTACCTTGAGGCTCTTTTTATAGTCTTCTCCTATTGCTGACGTGACAAACCCTGGTCGACTGGAGCCTCCCCGGTCACCTGTAAGCTGCTCATGTGGTTGTAATGTTTATCCATTGGATAACGTTGACTACGTTCTCCGGTCGACTAGAAGCCACCCCCCTTGAGTCACCTACCCACATCACCCGAATCGCTGGATAACATCATCTCCTGGTCGCTTGGAAGCTACTCCGATTGCTCGTATGCTCCAGTCACCCCGACCTAGATACGGTCGATTGGACCCTCCGATCTCATTCGTCGAGAGTTATCATTGGTTAGTCGCCCAAACTCCCTCTTATCGCTTGGAACCGTCGAACTTTGCTTCCCTATAATTGTTACACATAATGAGTATGATAGAAAAAGTAAAGTTATTTACAATTACTTTGGCCTTAAATGCTCAGCTCCTAGCTATACCATCTAGGCTGAGGTGTCAAGCTATAGCTCCCAAATGATTCCACTTGGACTTGTTTGCCAAACATCTGCTCCCAACTTACTCCACTTGGAATTGTTTGTGAAACCTTCAACTTTCAGCTGACTCCACTTGGATTTTGTCTGATTCAGCTCCCAGCTTGCTCCACTTAGATTTGAGTCACTTAGTTCCCATCTAGGACTTTCTTGCTTGGTTTCCATTCAAGACTTAGCTCTGGTTTAACTCTCAATCAGGTCTTTAGTTGTCTATCTCCACTAAAACTTAGTCAATGTCTGGTCTAACCAGGACTTCAATTGCCTAACTTTATTAGGATTTAACCACTTCTTGGTTCCCAACAAGGACTTCACCATTTGTGAAGTAACTTGCTCTTGCACACTTGACCAAACTTGTTATATTTCAACAAATCTAACTTTAATCTTAGTCATATATAAAAAATTTGAATTTAATATTATACTTTTAACACCAACACACTTCACCTCAAATGTTTGCCCAAGGAAGCGATAGACTTTTGATTCCCTCCTAGAACTTAGAAGCCTACCCAAGTTCTCGAGATTGAACTCCCTCTTCACCTTAGAGGTTCATCAAGGTAGGAGTTGGCTTATGAAAGACTTCTAAACCTTAGAGGTTCGCCTAAGGTCTTAGACCAAGCTCCCCTTCGCCTCTAGGTTCGGCCTAGGTATGGTTGACTTACAAAAGTCTCTCCTAAACCTTAGAGGTTCAACCAAGGTCTCAAGATCAAGATTCCCCATCGCCTCAGAGGTTCACTCAAAGCAGGCGCCAACTTCTGGTTCTCTTACAAACTTTAGAGGTTCACCCAAAGCCTTGGATTGAGCTCTGCCCTCTCCTTAATGGTTCTCCCAAGACAAGAGCCGACTCATGGAAGTCTCTACTAGACCTCAAAGGTTCACCCAAAGTCTCAGAATCAAGCTCCCACTTCTCCTCAGATGTTCACCCAAGATAAAGTTGACATTTTGTTCATTTCTAGACCTTAAAAGTTAATTCAAGGTATCGGGGTCGAACTCCCTCTTAGCTTTAAAGGTTCTCCCAAGGCAGGGGTTAACTTATGAAAGTTTCTCACATACCTTAAGGGTTTGTCCAAGGTCGCAGAATTGATCTCCCACTTCTCCTTAAACGTTCGCCCAAGATACAGATCGACATTTGGTTCTTTCCCAAACCTCAAAAGTTCACCCAAAGTATTAAGCACAAGGTCTCTCTCAAAGGTAGGGTTGACTTATAGAAGACTCTCTCATACCTCATAAATTAGCACAAGGTCTAGAAACAGTCCTTTCCCTATGCCTCAGAGGTTTGCCTAACACAAAGGTCACGTTTCATTTCTCTCTCAGACCTTAGAAGTACGCCCAAGATATCAAAATTAATCTCTATTATATCCCAAACCTTAGACGTCAACCCAAGAAATGAAATTAGCTTCTCTTATTCCCTCTCAGATCTCAGAGGTCTACTTAGTACACAAGAATCTCTTATACTCTGTCATACCTCAAAAGTCCACCTAGGTCTTCGGATCAAACTTTCCTTTATAGCTTTGGTGGTTCTAGGATCGACTTTGATCTCTCTGTGCCAAATTTTATATATATATATATATATATATATATATATATATATATATATATAAAAAGAACATGCCTTTTAATGTTCATTTCTTATTTAAAGATCATATATTACACATTATAAAATCTATTTGAGCACGAAGGCCTCAAGAAAAAAGACTCATCAAAGTCCCTACACTACACTAATAACTCGGCCTTGACTTCCAACTCAAACAAGGTCCTGAGGATGCTTCTATGTCGGTTTTGTTGGAGTTAGGAAGGTGAGAAGGTGCTCCTTCCCCTTCCTCTTCCAATTGACCCAACTTCCTCCATTAATAGAGGTAGGGGAAGAGACATTCTACCCCTATATATATATGTGCTTGCTTCAAAGGCAAAGGGGAGGTCAATAGAGAGGGCAAGCTATGCATGTGCGTTCAAGCTAATGGAAATCGTGTGAGACAAGTTGTGTGCGAGGTCTGTGCAAGGTCAAAGAGAAAGGGGATGTCTCGTGTATGTAAAGGTCTTTATGCAAAGTTTGTCCAAGTGCAATAGAAGAGGATGATGAGTTCATCGTAAGGTGAAGAAAAGAACATCAAAGATCGAGGGATTTGGTTCGTGGAATATTGAAGAGTTTTTCGATTCGTTCGTGATCGTTCTTCCGATGACAAAGTCCTCCTCTGATTTCTTCTCCAAGCGTTGAGCACTGTAAGTGTTTAGATTTACAGAATTTGTTTCTGTAGTTCATGCTTTGAAAATTACAACAATAGTATCAGAGCTTGGTTCACAGAAGAAGAACCGAGTAATAGTGATTTACGATTTTCTAAATAAAATCGCAAGCCTGCGACTATTTCCCATACCAACGCACAGACGATTGCATCGCGGGTAGAGTCACATCGTGGGGGCACACCTGCGACTGCATCCCAAGTGGGCGGCGTCACGCCTGTGGCTGGAGAGTCCCAACGACCGCTATGGTCAGCAACCTCGCGTTCGTCGTGATAGTGATTTTTTAATTGATTAATTATTGGTTTAATCACTTAAGTAATCGAGATTAAAAAAACGACTAAGCATAGTATGATTTTTTTTAAAAAAAAGAAAAAAAATGCTTAAGTTTTTTTAACACTGTGCATGTATTTTTTTTATATTTTCACAACTTTAATTATTTGAGTTTTGTTTCTTTTAATTAATGCATGTGAAAATTACTTGAGCTTGGGCTTGAATAATTGATTCAATCAGATTATGATTCAATTTAAATCATTAGTTGCTTTAATCAGATCAGTTTAGTTCAATCAGATCATGGTCTGGTTCAAACTATTTGTTGGGTTAACCAGATCAGTTTGGTCCAATCAAGTCAGGTCTAGTTCAAACCATTGATTAGTTTAACCAGACTAGTTTAGCCCATATTATAACTAGTCTAATTGGTTTGATCAATAAGTCTAACTTGAACTTAAATGGGCTTAAATTAAATAATAACAAGACATCCAATTAGATTAGCTTTAATAAGGACAAAGGAATTAGCTAATACATGAGATCTAATTTCCAAATTGACCAATCCAATGTGTTAGTCAACTGGAGCTTTAAAAATAAAGAAAATATATTTTTCATATTTGCTTATAATTCTGTGTGTTTGTTCTATATATATATATGTGAATTGAACCAGTTTTGTTACTGGATTGTCATTTTTGTACTGATAATATTATTTTTCAATTCCACATATCAAGAATGATATGCATGATGACCCGTCTCAATGTGTGACAGAATAAGCTGAGGGAGGCGATTGAGAAGATAGAGCAAAGTCTAGGATAAAATGGATTGTGTTAATAACTGCACTAGTGTTTGTCCTAGTGATGGTAACATTAGCTTATCTAATTTGCTAGAGTTCTATTATTGTTACTGTCGTTATGGAATAATATTGGCCCATTTAATTTATGAAAGTTATGTGGTATAGATTGTTGTTATGTATAAACAATGTTATTTTATGAAAAAAGTTATGTTATATGTTAACAAATCTTACAAATGATTAGCTCATTCTTACAAATAATTAGTTCATTTAATGATTAGTTCATGTTCAATACAAATGATTAGTTCATTTAATAATTAGTTTATTTGATGGGATGCATATAATAAAATTGATCAATGTTGATTAAATTGGATTATACGAATGATGAGTAAAAACGTAGATACCACTTGATTTTGTAAATCAATTCTAATTTACAATGAGTCAATCATTAATTACATGCATATAAATTATATTGATCAATAAATAATGTATTTATTTATGGTAGATTATGGCAACTAAAAACATCATAACTGAACTCAATAAGGGAGAGAAATAATATGAAATATGATATTTCAAGATACAATATGTTCTTGAACAATAAGAAGTTCTAGAGGTTATGAATTAGTTCATGGAAGAACTTGCTAATGGTTCAATAACACAACATAAACTTGATCTTGATGCCTATAAGGCATAGAAAAAAAGGACTCCACTACTAAGGGTATATTGATTAGTTCAATGGTAGACGACCTGGTATTTGAGTATGAGTTATTACTATCAGTTCATGCAGTTTGGGTAGCCTTAGAAAGAAATACAGTAGAGTTAGCTTGAGGAAGTTTCATCAACTGACAATTAAGTTTGACAGTTATAAAAAGCACCCAAATGTTACCATGACCCAACATCTGAGTGAAATGGAGAATATGATTCGGGAGCTAAAGGCTATGGGTCATGAGTTGACCGATGAACAATAGGTTCTGATAATTATCCGTTCCTTTCCTGATTCTTAGGAAACGATGAAATAAAACCTTACTCATAGTGAAAATATCAAGACTTTCATTGATATCTCACACCATGTTGAATTGAAGGTAGAGAAAATAGAATCCGCAAGGATTTCTGAATAAGTTTTTGTAGTTGAAGGTTCTAGATCCAAGAATAAGAAAAGATGGTTCAAAAAAGAAGCTTTTGTTTGGGCAAGACCCATACAAAAATAAGTTTTATGAGCATTATGTTGCTAGTTCAGTATTATTAGTTGATTCTTATCCTTTATGCATTATAGATTCAAGAGCAACGAGTCATGTAGCTCATGATCGAGCTATATACGTGGAGTACCATCGAGTACTAGTTGACAATAAGTGGATATGTGTGGGAAATAATGCATGGATTGAAGTCAAAGGACTTGTCACTTGTAAACTCAACTTTTGTGGTGGACGTACCTTATTTTCGCATGATGTCCGGTATGCTCCAGAGATTCGACGGAATCTGATTTTCGTTAATAGTCTTCTTGAATTGGGTTATTGTATGAATTTTTACAGTTGATGTGTGGAATTGAAAATTAACTCTCTGTTAATAGGATAAGTACTAAATAGTTTCATGGTTCTTGATATAGAACCATATGTTAATTATGGAAATAATAGTTATTTTTCAAATATTGCTCTTACTAACGATGTTGATGTTAATAATGAAGTTTGACATGCTAAATTGGGACATATCGACACTCGTGCTAAAGTTGACTTGTCTATATGTGAGCATTATCTTACTGGAAAAGCAACTAGGAAATTATTTGGTAAGGCTATTAGGGCTGAATCACCATTGTAACTGATTCATTCTGTTATTTGTGGTCCAATGAATATAAAGGCTTGACATAGAAATTCTTATTTCATTACATTTATTGATGACTTCACACGTTTTGGTCATGTGTATTTGATTTCTCATAAATTTAAAGTATTAGATTTCATCGATCGTCATTTGAAAGAAGTTGAAAATCAATTGGAACGTAAGTTTAAAACCCTTTGCATTAATCGTGGAGGAGAATATTTGTCTGATCAGTTTAAAACAATATGTAATGAAAAAGGGATTATTAGACAGCTAACTATCCCTGAAACTCTACAGTAAAATGGAGTTACTGAAAGAAGAAATAGAACTCTTCTAGAAATGGTTAGGTCGATGATGACTCAAGCTAATTTACCTATTTCCTATTGAGGAGATGCATTATTAGCTGCAATCTATATACTTAACCGAGTATCTTCTAAATCTGTTTCATCTACTCCATATGAACGTTGGACAGGCAGAAAATCAAATTTGAGTAATCTGAGACCCTAAGGATCAGCTACTTATGTTCATGATAATACTTACAAATATGAAAAAATATGATCCAAGGGTAGAAAGTGTATCTTTGTAAGATATTCTAATACCTCTAAGGGCTTTCATTGGTGAGTAACAAGATGGAACCATCTCTGAAATAGAGTCACGAGATGCTACTTTTCTCGAAACTGAGTTCTCAACAAAAGGTGAAGTTGATAAATTCCTCTATTTACAATAGAGGAGGAGGATACTGTTCCTTTATAACAAATTAGGAATCACAGGGGATGCCTGAATCTAGTCAACCTAGTGGGAGTGAATTGTTTATGAATGAGTCAGTTTTTCAACAGTCTAACCTACGAAAAATTAGTCATAAGATCATTCCTCAGAGAAGGTTTGACATTGAGAATGAGACATTAATGATTCTTCAAGTTGATGATGAGAAACCTCGAACAGTTGAGGAAGCATTGAAATTCTCAGTTAAGGAGAAATGAAAAGTTGTAATGGATGAGGCAAATAGAGTCCATGAGAAAGCATCAAGTTAGAGTTTTAGTCGATCTTCCTCTGGGCCGAAGGGCTATTAGGAATAAGTGGATTCTCAAAATTAAGAGAAAAGCGGATAGGTTGATTAATCAATACAAAATTCATTTAGTTGCAAAAGGATATACCCAAATAGAGGGTATTAATTTTGAAGAGACATTCTCTCCGATTATAAAGTTTGTATTAATATGTGTCATCCTAGCTATAGTAGCATATTTTGACTTAGAATTACATCAAATGGATGTAAAGACATCTTTCCTTAATGGTAATCTTGACGAGAAAATCTATATGATACAGCCAGAAGGTTATATAGCCGAGGGCCAAGAGAATAAAGTATGTAGACTTGAGAAGTCTATGTATGGGCTAAAGTAGGCATCAAGACAATGGAGCATAAGATTCAATAAAGTCATTTTGTCTTATGGTTTTGAAATGTTCAATGAGGATCATTGTGTTTACCTAAAGAAGGAAAAAAGAAAGTTTGTCATTTTATCATTATACATTGATGATATGCTAATAGTTGTAAGTGACTTAAAGTTTGTGATAAAAGTCAAGTCTTGGCTTTCATAACAATTTGACATAATAGATATGGGAGAAGCTTAGTACATCTTAGGATTCCAAACCATTCGTGATTGATCAAAAAGGTTTTTCGGTTTGTCCCAAGAAGCTTATATCACTAAGATGCTACAACACTTCAATATGTTAGATTGCAATATTGAACAAATACTTACAGAGAAAGGTGTTATTCTAAGAAAAAGTATGTCTCTCAAGACTCCTGAAGAGATAGCTGATATGAAGAGAAAAATCATATGTCAATGTCATTGGTAGTTTAATGTATAATATATTGTGTACTCGTCCTGATATAAGCTATGTTATTGGCTTAGTTAGTCGTTTCTAGTCAAATCCAGGATTGAGACACTGGAAAATGATGAAAAAGATCTTTAGATATCTTAAAGGGACAACAAATTATAGTCTCTGCTTTCAAGGATCAAAGCTGAGCCTAAAGGGCTATACAGATGCATATTGGGTAAAGGACCTTAATAACAGAAAATTCACATCTAGCTATACCTTCTTATTGAATGGTGACGCCATCTCATAGTACAGCAAGAAACAAATTTGTGTAGAGCTGTCGAAATAGACTTGTGTAGCCCTATTGAAATAAACTTGTGTAGTGCTATCAACAATGGAAGCTGAGTATGTGGTTGTGTAATTGTTGCACAAGGAGATATCTGGTTAAGAAGGTTCTTAATACATCTGAAGATTACTGTGGATAGTGAAAGTCCTGTTACAGTGTAACAGTGTCCTGTTATAGGAAAATGACTGATTAATATGAATAGATTCTAGCTCAAAAGGAAGATTTAAATTAATTTACATTTGTGGTATTTATTCACTAGTTAACCAGTTACATTTTTTTGTTGAATACTTAAAATTGTAATTGTGAATAAATGCATTGATTAGATATGTTGAACATGCTCTTGACATAGTAGTCAAATGAGGGATTAGAGATGTTCATATTGATGTAAATATATAATCTAGGGTGAAGGCAAGTAATTGATGTCTCAAATTCGTTCTATAAAGCAACTAAGTGTAACAACATTCTTAGCAGTGATTGCTCAGCATGCTTGCTGTCGCACAAACCATTTTCCCTGAAGTGTGAATAGAATGTTCTTACATGGTCTTTGTGACTAGATGACCTTTATGGATTGATTTGGATGAGTGGGATATGTTGGAGTTAGGAAGGTGAGAAGGTGCTCCTTCCCATTCCTCTTCCTATCCACTCAACTTCCTCCATTAATGGAGAAAGGGAAAGAGACATTCTACCCCCTATATATATGTGCTTGTTTCCATGGCAATGGGGAAGTCAATAGAGAGGGCAAGCTATGGATGTGCATCTAAGCCAATGGAGATCGTGTGAGATAAACTGTGTGTGAGGTCTGTGCATGGTTAAAGAGAAAGGGTTCGTCCCATGTATGTAAGGTCTGTATGCAAGGTTCGTCCAAGTGCAATAGAAGAGGATGATAAGTTCATCGTAAGGTGAAGAAAAGAACATCAAAGATCAAGAGATTTGATTCGTGGAATATTGAAGAGCTTTTCGATTCGTTTGTGATCGTTCTTCCGATGACAAAGTCCCCCTTTGATTTCTTCTCTAAGTGCAGAACATTGTAAATGAAAGGATTTACAGAATTTGTTTCTATAGTTCATGCTTTGGAAATTACAATAGGTTCTTCTTTCTAGTCCAGCTTTATTGCCATTAAAGTCTTTGAACACCTCTTCCTTGGCTTTCAGTTTCACTGTTATTAGGGGGCACTTTAACATCCCGTTGACTTGAGGACTCCAATGGACAATGCACACTTTAACTCAACTATTTGACTTGAAAAGAAGATTAATATACCTTTGTAAGTTACAAATAAAGTTTTACATTGAAAATATATGAAAAGGATCGTGAACTTATAAGAGATAAATATCTCCATTAGTATATGATATTTTTAGCAAAGCTCAAAAATAAAATCTTTAGAGCTTAGGTCCAAAGTGGACAATATTATACTACTGTAAAGATATCTAAATTTCTTCAGTCTTAACAATTGGTATTAGAGTACGGGCTGTCAAAAGGTTTAACTGTCTACTGTGCACAAGAGTTATAGTCTAATCGAGTAATATGAGTAGAATATTGACATCGGACAAAAGAAGTGGGGCCCTCGTGTCCGGATCAAGATGATCAGACATTAGGCAGGAAGTCTGTAACGCCCGCCCCTTACACGAGCGACGCGTTACTTTTTTTCGTACATTATTGCATATGAAGCGTAAATATAGCAGCGGAAATAACCCTAAATCATGAACATATGCAATTGGATAAATTTCTTGCTAGCTAAACTACTTTAAGCATGTGAATCATAGCATAGCATATTGAACAAGAGAGTATATAGTTCTACATTAAGCATATATATTATAAAGAACTTCAACTCCAACAAGTAGTAAGCGTAAACATAAGAACTAACACATGCAGTTTATAAGTAGTAACATTAAGTCCATGAGAAATAAGTCCATAAGTAAGAGTAAAGACAGCAGTAGGATCGTTCTGCCAAGTCACTGCCACACACACACATGCCCTCCTGCTGCTTCCCCTTCTTTAGAAACCTTTAGTTTGATCTGCAACATAAGAAGGTAGACTATAAGCATAAAATGCTTAGTGAGCTCCTTGCTTACTCACAAAATTCGTACATCACATATAAGTAGAAATCTACATCATTTGACTTAAACATATAACATGAATAAATACTTAAAGCATCTAAAGCACATACGTATAAACACTTAAAACATGAATATATGTATCATTATTAAGGATATGACATGAGTAAGTACTTAAAGCACATAACATTTTCATAATCTTTAAAACATAATCATGTGCATAAACATTAGACATAGCATATGCAATATCATTAAACATAAACATGTGCATAAACATTAAACAAATATCATTAAACATAAACATGTGCATAAACATTAAGCAAATATCATTAAACATAAACATGTGCATAAACATTAAACATAGCATATGCAATATTATTAAACATAAACATGTGCATAAACATTAAGGATGCTATTTGAAAAATATATATAATATAATACTTGAACATCAACATATCATCATCATTGGGATCCCTGGCTTGTACCCATTCATCATTTGCTCACATCCCTTAGTAGAGTACGAGGTAGCTAATCCCGACCTACTAAGGTACTAGGCAACCTCTAGCCTAGGGACAACTACGGTAGTCCAGAACCGGGGCCTTGCTTAGGAGCCCATCCCTTGGACCTTTTTCAAGATCCGGTACAAGCCAATACATAAAGTAAAATAACATACATGATTCCTTTTCTTTCCATAGCAATTTCTCTTTAGCATAGCGTTCATCATTTCTTTTCTTTTCTTAGAAATTGCTATTTAGGCATTCTTTTATTCATAATGTCATACATGTCATGGGCATACATTCAAAGCATAAATATCATCATAACTTTCAAGCATGTATATGGTATGGAGAAAACATAATTTCATGGTAAGAAAATTCATAACATGCCAACTTATCATTCATGATTCATAAAACACATACTGTTCAGTTTAAAACTAAGGATAATACACCTAGGGAACTTGTTCCATTTTTTTTCATCTATCATGGCATAATGAAACCTGGATACCTTTAATTCAACCCTAATTCAACATATACTCTACTGGTCAAAATATTTAGATAGGGTTATCATGGCATAAAACACAATACAACATCATACAACTCATACAACATGCATATATTGAATGTCCTATTACAAAGAGACATCATCAAGTGAGGTAGTGACCTTAACCCATCCTAAAACCTGATTTAAGGTACTGATCATAAACTTCTAAGGTTCATATCAACATGAAAATGACAAAAAAATAAGAACAATTGATTCATACAACATGCATATAATATATATTCTAACACTAGGAAGTACTAGCATGTAACAAGGCATCTTTAACTCCTTTTTTTTTTTCTTTTCATCTATCATGGAATAATGAAACATGAATACCTTTAATTTAACCATAATTCAACATATATTCTACTGATCAAAACATTTAGATAGGGTTATCATGACATAAAAACACAACACAACATCAAACAACTCATACAACATGCATACATTGAATATCTTATTACTAAGAGACATTATCAAGTGAAGTAGTGACCTTAACCCATCCTAAAACCCAATTAAGAAACTGATCAGAAACTTCTAAGGTTCATATCAACATGAAAATGACAAAGACAAAAGCAATTGATTCATACAACATGCATATAATACATATTCTAACACTAGGAAGCATTAACAAGTAACATGACATCTTTAACTCATTTTTTTGCCCTTATTTAGGGTATTAACCAAACATGTTCAGAGGGGAAACATGGCCTAATAATATATATAAAACCCTCAAACAAACATTAACAAGGAATTAAAAACTATTAGCTAGTCAAAAAGAACCCAAACATCTTCTTATGGCCAAAAAGTCTATGGCTTCATGAGAGCCTTGGCCTAAACTTTTAACCTTTTGCTTCATCTTTTTTCCATCATAACTCATAACTTAACATCAAGAAAATATTGGAGTCATTAGATAGTATCAAATACAAACCTAGGCCCTAAATCCATGCTTGGCCGAAATCCACTCATAGGGAAAAACTTCACAATTTTTAGCAACACATCGCAAGATCATACAAGAACATGAACAAAATGTATATAAACTATTATGTTGCAGGTGAGGGGAGTCTTACCCTTGTGCTAAAGATTTCCAAACAAAATATATCACCTAGAAGAAGGAAGAAAGAACTTCTTGCTCCTTGGCTCTTCCTTTGCTTCACAAACACAAAGCCTTCACTAGATCTTCTTGGAGAGAATTTTTTTTTTGATGGAAAGAGGACTTGGTGGTTTCGGCAATGAGAAGGAGGAGAAGATGCCTTATGACATTTTTTTTTCTTTCCTCATCTTCTTATAGTAAATAAAGAGGTATGCCTCTTCACTTTCCATGGTGACCCTTTTCCTTCCATGGTGACTCTTTATCCTCCATGGTGCCTCTTCATCTCCCTTATCCTTACACCTATCTACAATTTTCTTTATCCTCCTAATAGCACTCCCTTGCTAGGTGAATTGGTTACATATGCATTCTTAAGGCTTACAACATCTCTAAGGTCCAAGGTTAGATCCTTGGCACCTACTTCATTTCATTTTTTTTTATATTCTTTTGCAAGCCCATCTAAAGTAAGACCCATTACATGATGTGTTATTTCTTTTATCCTCATGGGGCCCATTAGGATAACTAATGAAGTGCTATTTAAGACCCATTAGGAATTTTCACCCTTTAGAGCCCATATAAGGCCCATTAACACTTACACTAAAATTCCAACATCTCTAACTATCATTCATGAATCATACTCAACATGGCTATTATTCATGCAATTATACTCAATATTAGGAATAATATTGAAGGGAATTTTAGTGGGGTGTTACAAAGTCTTGGTGAACAACCACATAGAAGTCTAAGTTGCGGCTAAGCAAGGAAGTCCTAGTAGGTCAGGTGTGTTGGTGCAATCGACCCAAGTTTGATCGGTACGATCATGAGTTTTGATGTGCGTGTCAATATGATTAAATTAGATTTTAATATTGGTTTGATATGTATTTGAGTCATTCAGGACTTGGTGGAACACACATAAGGGAAATCTCATCCTAGTGCTTGGGTACTCGAGTCGGTGAAGGATGGTGCATCCGAGTGACCGCCGGATAAGGAACAATGAAGTGGAGTAGAGGGAAACATACTTCAAGGCATACGCGAAGGATGACATCGAGACAAGCCGAGAGCTTGGATGCATCCGAGGGACGTGAGCCGAATGAAGAGAGCTTCAAAGGGCGACTCCGGAGAGGATGAGTGTGTAACAATATCAGTCGACTAGTAGGGACATCAGTCGACTAAACTTTCTATACATTTCGAACAGCAGGATCAGTTGACTAGTCTAGGGGCAGTCGACTGGTCTATTCAAAAACCAGCCATTGGCTGTACACCAGTCGACTGGTCCTGGTGGCAATCAACTGGTGTCGGGGTTGAGCTGTTTTGTTAACAGTTCTCTCCTTTATTTAAAAGGATGATTGAGACTTGAGAAGGGTTAACTCTTAATTGAGAAACCTTCTTGATCAAGCGCTCAAGGCTTCCATGTTCATTCTCTTCCTCCTAACCCTAATTCTCATCTTGTAAAGAGGAAGATAGATTTGTGAGAGATTGTCGGGGATTAATCCACCGAAGGATTGAGGGTTCATCCACCTTAAGGACACTCCGTGGAGTAGGAGCAAGTAATCTCCGAATTATATAAAAGGTTAAGTGTTAGCATTGTTTCTAATTGTTTAGTTTGCATTTTCGCTTGCGCACTAACCTTGTAGGAAGAAAAAAGTGAATTGGACGAAAAGCTATTCACTCCCCCTCTAGCCAGTCTATCGGTCCTAATAAGTGGTATCATAACGCAAGGTCGCCCTTCAATGGACTAACCACCTAGAAGAGTAAATTCATCAAAATGGCTGGCTCGCACATCCAACCACCCAAATTCGAAGGAGAATTTTCTTGGTGGATGAAAAGAATGGAGCTAATCTCCGATACTGATTTTGATATTATGTTAATAATGTAAAATGGTTTTGAAATGCCTAGAGATCAAGAAAACAAGCCACTCGAAAAGATAAGGTGGAGGAAGAAGCAAAATGATAATCATTTAGCAAATTCAAAAGCCTTGCATCATCTTTTAAGTGTCCTTCCTTAACAAGAGATAACAAGGATTTAAAGCTACATAAGTGCCAAGGATTTGTGGGACAAGCTAGTAGAGCTTCATGAAGGCATGTCAGAGGCAAAATTGGCAAAGAAAGACTTTCTCCAATCTTAACTCAACAATATCAAGCTTGACAAAGGAGAAAAGTTATCTAATTTAATTCTAGAATTAAGAAAATTTTAAATGAACTAATAAGCATAGGTGAGCAAATCTCCAATCGAGACATCTTGATGAAAGCCATCAATGTCTTCCTAAGAATCACAAATTGGAGCTCAATGGTGGACTCATACTACATATCCAAAGACCTAGATAAAAGTTTCCTAGATGAATTCTTCTCAACAATGGAGCTCCATGAAACTTAGATTGGAGGATTGAATGTAGAAGTCTACTAAACAAGAGGAGTAGCCCTTGTGACAAACAAGGGAAAGGGTAAAAAGAAGAAGGTCTCATCATCCGATTCAGAAGAATCAAGTGCATCCATGGATAGTGATGAGGAGGCTTACATGGTAAGAAAAATGAGAAAATTTTTAAAATATTTTTCAACTAACAAATCTCATGGTAGGAAAAGTTTAAGAAGCAAGAGTAAAATAAGAAAAATTATATACTATAATTGTCAAGGAGAAGAACATATGAGGGATGAATGTCCTCTTTTAAAGAAAAAGGAAGGGAAGAAGAAAGAAGAAAAGAAGAAAGCAAAAGAAAAGGGGAAGAAGGTCCAAAATTTAAAGGTAACATGGGATGAGTAATCATCATCGGAAGAAGAAGAACATCATGTGCCCCATTTTGCCTTAATCGGAATTGAAGACATTACCTCTACATCATCCGAAGTTGATGAAGAAAAGAGCTCAAGTGAAGATGAAGGGAGCTCAAGTGAAGGGGGAGGTCAAACTTAGGATTTGGACGTCTCGGTAAGTGAGGTATATAATCTACCCACTATTACTTTATTAAAATCATTTCTAGCACTAATGATGATCTATTTAAGGAAAAAAATTAAATGTTTAAAAAATAAAATTTGCATACTTAATGAAAAACTAGAATCCATGATACTTAGGGATGGTATGTATGCTTCCTCTTCTTCTAGTTTAAATGATTCATGATTACAAGAAGAAAATAGGGAATTAAGGGAATAGGTGGATAACCTCACTAAAGCACTTAAGAAATTTGAAATTGGCTCTAACACTCTAAATATAATCATTAAGAGTCAAAGAGCGAGCTTTAAGAAAACGGGGCTAAGATATGATCAATCAAACAATGAAAAGTCTACCATTACTTGCTTGCTAGGGGTCATAAAAAAACCAAGATCCTAGATAGAAAATGAATCCCCAAGAAATATTTGGTTAACCCAATTAGGAAGAATCTCTATTAGGTGCTAAAGTCAATTCTCAAGGGTTAGAGGATTTCGGGTTAGTCAACCATAAACACTAAAATTCAAAATTTTGAAAAATGGTTTACTTGAGACCTTAAGGGAGAGCACTTAGCCTAAATACATTCATGACAAATGGGATAAGTAGAGATTACATCCAGGAACCAACCCAATTTCGAAGGCACCTTATCGCATGGCACCATCAGAACTGAAAGAATTACAAGAACAATTGCAAGAGCTGCTTGACAAGGGTTTCATCCGCCCTAGTCATTCACCTTGGGGAGCTCCTGTACTGTTGGTCAAGAAGAAAGATGGATCTATGCGAATGTGCATAGATTATCGAGCTTTGAATAAGGTAACCATCAAGAACAGATATCCTTTGCCAAGGATAGATGATTTATTTGATCAGCTGAAGGGAGCCACAGTGTTCTCCAAGATAGATCTGCGATCAGGTTACCATCAGCTCAGAGTGAAGGAGAGTGATGTGCCAAGGACTGCTTTCAGTACAAGATATGGGCACTATGAGTTTGTGGTCATGCCCTTTGGAGTGACAAACGCCCCTGCGACGTTTATGGATCTAATGAATAGAGTGTTCAAGGATTTTCTGGACAAGTTCGTCATTGCCTTCATTGATGATATCCTAGTGTATTCAAAGACTCGGAAAGAACATGAAGAACACTTGAAGATAGTGTTGCAAACCTTACACCAGAAGGAGTTGTACGCCAAATTCTCAAAGTGTGAGTTTTGGCTTGATCAGGTGGCCTTCCTAGGCCACATTGTATCCAAAGAAGGCATTCAAGTTGATCCAGCCAAGATAGAAGCAGTCAGCAACTGGTGTAGACCCAAGAATGCCAGTGAAATCAGAAGCTTCTTAGGCCTGGCAGGATATTACAGAAAATTTGTGGAGGACTTTTCCAGAATAGCCTCTCCACTCACAGCCCTGACCAGAAAGAATCAGAAGTATGAGTGGTCAGATAAATGCGAGCACAGCTTCCTAGAACGGAAGAAAAGATTGACTAGTGCTCCCATCCTGACTGTTCCAGAGAGTGACAAGGCCTTTGACATCTACAGTGATGCATCCAAGATGGGCCTTGGAGCTGTCCTCATGCAAGACGGTAAAGTAATAGCATATGCCTCCAGACAGCTCAAGGACTATGAGAAGAATTACCCTACCCATGACCTGGAACTAGCAGCTGTGGTTTTTGCACTGAAGCTTTGGAGACACTACCTGTATGGAGTGCAGTGCAGAATCTTCACAGACCATCAGAGTTTAAAGTACTTCTTCACTCAGAAGGACCTGAATATGAGGCAGCGCAGGTGGCTAGAGTTGGTCAAAGATTATGACTGTGAAATCCTCTACCACCCAGGTAAAGCTAATAAAGTGGCAGATGCACTGAGCAGAAAATCCTGTGCAGCACTGATGTCCCTATCATCACTGTCTCTACCACTTCAGAAAGAAATAAAGGATTTTGGAGTCGAGGTAATAATTGGGCAACTTTCTGCATTGACTCTAGAGTCAACCCTGCTTGTGGATATACAAAGAAAGCAAAGTCAAGACCCAGAGATCCAAAAGATCAAGCAGGAGATCCAAGAGGCAGAACATTCAGATTTTCGAGTATCAGATAGTGGCATCCTCTACCTTGGAGACCGCCTTTGCGTCCCCAATGATGAGGAACTAAGGAAGAATATTTTAGAAGAAGCCCACAGTACCCCGTACTCTATGCATCCTAGTTCTACCAAGATGTACCAAGATTTAAAGCAAAGGTTCTGGTGGTCTGGACTCAAGCGAGACGTGGCCAGATATATCAGTACCTGCTTGACCTGCCAGAGAGTCAAAGCAGAGCACCAGAGACCAGGAGGAGTTCTACAGCCACTTCCCATTCCAGAGTGGAAGTGGGAAGACATATCCATGGACTTTATCACGGGTCTTCCAAGAACCACCCATGGACACGATGCAATTTGGGTGATAGTGGACAGATTGACCAAGTCTGCCCACTTCCTAGCCATCAAGTTATCGCATTCGGTAGAGCAGTTAGCACAGCTGTACGTGAAAGAAGTGATCAGGCTTCACGGAATTCCGAAGTCGATCGTTTCTGACAGAGATGGGCGGTTCATCTCCCATTTTTGGAGGTGTGTTCAGGACGCTCTAGGCACTAGACTTCAGTTCAGCACAGCTTTCCATCCCCAGACAGATGGACAAACGGAGAGAGTAAATCAGATTTTAGAAGACATGCTCAGAGCTTGTGCGTTGGACTTTAAAGGCAGTTGGTGCAAATTTCTGTGCTTAGCTGAGTTTGCCTACAACAATAGCTATCAGGCCACCATCAGGATGGCACCTTATGAGACATTGTATGGCAGGAAATGCAGATCACCCATATGTTGGCAAGAAGCTGGTGAGAAGAAAGAGATGGAGTCAGGACTAGACAGCCAGACTGAGCTTATAGATGAGACCACTCAGGCTATCCAGACGATCCGCCAAAGGATTGAGACTGCCCAGAGTAGACAGAAAAGTTATGCTGACACACGCCGTAGACCACTTGAATTCCAAGTTGGAGATTCAGTATTTCTCAAGGTCGCTCCTATGAAGGGAGTGATGAGATTTGGCAAGAAGGGTAAGCTAAGTCCTCGCTAGATAGGACCCTACAAGATTATAAAGAGGGTTGGTAAGGTAGCATATGAGCTGGACCTACCAGAGGATATGTCAGCTATCCACAGTACCTTTCATGTCTCTATGCTAAAGAAGTGTATTCACGACCCTAGCCAAGTGATTCAGCCTCAGTCAGTACAGATCCAAGAAGATCTTAGTTATGAGAGCAGACCGACACAGATAGTGGACCAAGCAGTTAAAAGATTAAGAAACAAAGAAGTGCCACTAGTGAAGGTCATCTGGCAGAATCAAAAGCATGAAGAGGCTACTTGGGAACGTGAGGACAGCATGAGAGAGAGATATCCAGAATTATTCTAAGTTCGAGGACGAACTATTCATAAGGTATGGGGGATTGTAACGCCCCAAAATTCCCATTTTTAGTCCTTAAAGTCCTTAGAATTATTTAAAAATGGTTTAGAAATATTCTAGATATTTTTAGGGATTTTTAGAATATTTTTATGGAATTTTCCGAGTCCGTTTAGTATATATAAAAAAAGAAAAACGTTTAAGGGCAGCCAGGGGTTCGAACCCGCGACCACCACGAAACCTGAAGCGAGCGCGACCGGCTGGGCTAGGTATCAAGCACAGCAAAGGATGGAGAGAAATTTATTTAAGGTGTAGTTAGGTTAATCCGCCCCATAAGTATAAATAGGTAATTAAAGAGAGAAGTTTTATTTCTCTCCTCTCCAAACCCTCACGCCGACCTCTCCTCTCTTGGGCGAAACAACACCAACCTCTAGGGGGCCGGCCAAGGCTCTCCTCCAAGAGATCTTCCAATATTCGGAATCCCCGCGACGAGAGGAACGCGTAGGCGCGAAGAATTCTCCGAGATCTCAAGTTTCTCCCGAGCCCTAGACGTCAATCTTGGTTGTAAGTCCAAGATATCAATGTAAGTACTGCTCACCTGCAGTAAGAGGCGGTTTTTCCGCAAGAATTTCCCTTAAAAGTTTTTAAAAGAGATATTTCCTTTTTGTTTAAGTTTTTGCATGTAATCTTAGTTCATTATATGCTTGTATAAGTTTGATTAAGCACCCTATGTGAGATTAGGGGCTAAGAAAGTTATGAGAAAAGAAAAGAGAAGATAAAGATAAGAAAAGAAAAGGCCAAGGCCTTAAGAAATCCCCAAAAGTCAAGACTTAGGGATTTTAGCACGCAAGGTGCTCGAGAAAATGCCAAGGCATTTACAGATAAGAAAGAAAAGAAAGAAAAGCTATTTTATTTTCTAAGGCCAGTACCCGGCGTCCAAGGGCGTCGTTAAAGAAATCCAGGTGTCCAATTCCAAGGTCTTGGCCCTGGTAGACCAAGGTCTGCTCTATTAGGATTGGTGGCTCGCTACCCCAACCTTTTAGGGAACGCGCATGAGATGGTACTTACGTCTTCAGTGGATCCGAGTGATTATTATTTTCAAGTATATGCTTTAGCAAAGTTTCTAAAGTTTAAGAAAGTTTTCAAAAAGTTAAAGAATAGCTAAAGTTTCAAGTTGAGCCAAGAAAAGTAGATTGAGATTTATTAATGCTTGAGTATGCATGTTTTGAGTTATACATGTTCTTAGTTTTCTTTCAAGCATATAAGTATCTCATATGATTTTCATATTGATCAAGAAGCATGTTTGCACATTTCGAGATTTTGTGAGCTAGATAGTACTTACTAAGCTTTTTGCTTACTAGTTGCATTTCCTCTTACTGCAGATAAAGGTAAAGGCAAGCAATTCTGAAGGAAGGCGACGAGGCGGTGCTGAGTAAAGTGTGTGTGGTGGCTGATTTTGGAGAGATCCTTGAGACGAGACAATTTAGTTATTTGAATTACAATGTTTAGTTTATTCAAATTTCAAGTTCTTGCTTTATGGAGTTTAGCGAACATTTAAGCTTTGGATAGTACTACATGCTCAATTTCTTAGAGTAAAGATTCCATGACATTTCATTTAGCATACATATCCTTATGATTGCGTTGGATGAGTAGAAGTGTGAGTAGTTTAGAATATTGATACTTTGTTGAAGATATTGATGCATGTGCCAAGATAGTACTAGTTCCCCTTTGAATCAAGTTTTTTTATTGCTTAAATATGTTTAGAAAAGTTGCATCCACATTTCATAATGCTTTAGCAAGGTTATAGAACATGTACTTGGTGTTATGAATGCATAGGAGTCAAGATTGGTACAAACTCTAAGGTTAAAGTTCATATAAACTTGAATAGCTTATTTCCTTCCACAAAAGTCCTAATTTCAAGTTTATGGATTTGTTTTGATTGGCTAAATTGTTTAGAAAACTGGCATAGAGTATAGAAATGGTGTCATGATTTTATATGGCTCGAAACTATATGATTGGTGGGCTTTTGAAGCAAGTTTCGAAATCTGAATTTTCAGATTTCAGGCTTATCAGTCGACTGGTACAGTATCAGTCGACTGATACCCGTAAGCTGAGTTGGGCGAGGCAAGTTTCAATAAGTATTTTCTTACGAGTTTTTGAGAAAGAAAGTGTGACATGGTATCATGCATGACTACTTAAGTTAGAATATCATTCTTAGATGAATTTAAAAGAAAAAAAAAGATTTCCGCATTTTTAGTCGTGCATTAGAGTCGAGATAGTAGACAAAAGTAACGATCCGTCTAAGGCAGGAGAAGGCGGGTCGCTACATTTTGATAGTTATGAAATGTATCATTTTAGCAATAATATACCAATTATGGGGAAAATAAATGTTTAATTAATGGACATCTTACCCATAGATCATAGTTGGACATTTTAAAGCATTCAAAAATAATTCTGTGTTTTACTTGCTATGTTGTAGATTTAAAAAATATATGGTTTTAAAACTAGGATTTGAAAGTGATACAAAATTGAAAGTTTTTCAAATTTTGAGTTTTGGTCAAAAATTCAAACATATTTTTCCTGTTATAGGATATCAAAAGAAATATATTTGCAAAATTTCAGGTTTTTTTGAATTTTCTAAAATTTTTAATGCATTTCTGAATTTCAGCTCAAAAGACTGAAATTTGGATAAGATTTGTGCCAGTCGACTGGTGTAGAGGGCTAGTTGACTAATCTTACTGTTCCTTGGTATGAAGGGTAATTTCGTTGAGTCTAGTCGACTGATAACTATCTCAGTTGACTGGTACTCTGATTTTTTGATTTCGGTCAAATTTTTCAGAAAAACTCTTCACTTTGTTTTCCATTGATGCCTTCGGTTTGAATTATTTGGTACAATCTTTTTGATGGTGTCAAAGTGGGAGAATGGAAGGGTTTAAGTTAGAACTTAACTTTATTTTCTCTATGGTTATGCAAAAATTGAAAATCATGAGATAAAGCATAGGTCAAGGGGGAGCTTAGATACTTTTAATACTTCATGTTACATTATGCTTTGTATTTTTAAAATTTCTATTTTTGTGCCAACTTAAACATATTGCCACATATTAAATGGGGAGAGATTGTTGGTGTAATCAACCCAAGTTTGATCGGTACGATGATGTGTGTCTCAATATAATTTAAGTTAGATTTTCATATTGGTTTGATGTGTGTTTGAGTCATGCAGGACTTGGTGGAACACACATAAAGGAAATCTCATCCTAGTGCTCAGGTCCTCGAGTCGGTGAAGGATGGCGCATCCAAGGGACCACCGGATAAAGAGCAACGGAGTGGAGTCGAGGGAAGCTGACTTCAAGTCATACGTGAAGGATGACATCACGACTAGCTGAGAGCTTGGATGCATTCGAGGGATGAGAGCTGAAGGAAAAGAGCTTCAAAAGATGACTCCGGAGAGGATGAGTGTGAGTGTGTAACAATATCATTCGACTGGTAGGGACACCAGTCGTCTGAACTTTCTGTAAGGTTCAAACTGCAGGATCAGTCGACTGGTTTGTTCGAAAACTAGCTGTTGGCTGAACACCAGTCGACTGGTCCTGCTGGCAGTCGATTGGTGTCGGGGCTGAGCTATTTTGTTAACAATTCTCTCCTCTATTTAAAGGGATGATTGAGATTTTAAAAGGGTTAGCTCTTAAGTGAGAAACCTTCTTGATTAAGTGCTCATCGCTTCCAAGTTCATGCACTTCCTCCTAATCCTAATTCTCATATTGTAAAGAGGAAGAGAGACTTGTGAGAGATTGTTCTCTACCGAGATGGAGAAAACATTAGCCGGAGATTATCGGGGATTAATCCACTGAAGGATTCACCTCAAGGACATGCCGTGGAGTAGGAGCAAGCAATCTCCAAACCATGTAAAAGGTTAAGTGTTAGCATTGTTTCTAATTGTTTAGTTTGCATTTTCTCTTGCGCACTAACCTTGTAGGAAGAGCAAAGCGAAAACTATTCACCCCTTCTAGCCGGTCTATTGGTCCCAATAGGGTGGACCGAGAGGTAGGAAGACCTGGTGGGTCGATGATCGAACCTCAAACGGATAAGTTTTTCGCTTGAAGGTGGTCTATGATCCTTCGTTTTAGAGGGGGATTATTAGGTTTGTAAAATTGCAAGCAAAACCCCACGTTGAAAACATATGGAAAATATCATGGGCTTATAATAAAAAGATATCTTCATTAATATGAGACATTTTAAGTAAAGTCTAAAAATAAAAATCATGAGAATTTAGATTTAAAATGGATAATATCATATCATCGTAAAAATATCTAAATTTTTTTTTGTCCTAAGAGTAATAATATCACCCCAAGTCAAGTTATGATTACATGGCTTCCCCGCATTAACATCACATGATCCAAAATCCGAACACAAGGGGCCAACCTCCCAAGCTAGGCCGGTCTATCAGAATCAATAGGTTGACCTCTTGAGTTGGGTTGATACATCAATATTCATACATTGACCTCCCGAGCTGGGTTGTCGCATTTGCATTTGTAGGTCAACCTCCTGTACTAAGTCTTTTTAAGCTCCCGGAGCTCTGCCCTTTAATATACTTCAAGTTCCCCAAGCTCCTTTCTCCAAGCACTCTCAATTCTCCAACTTAGCATGTGTAGTTATTGACCATTAGTAGACGTTGCTTATGCTCACTAGTTATGGAGATAATGATCAGTAATGGTTGAGCGGTTAACATTAATAGGGGTGGTTATGATTGATGAAATTAATAACTAAAACGGTTTAACTATTTCTACTATCTCGAACAAAATTATTGTGATTTTCACAAGTCTCTCTAAACCTATACCTATAATACCAAGGTAGGTTGGTGTGCTAGGGTATGACGTCTATATTTTTACTGTGATTTTTTTCTCTCTTATTCCTATTCTTTATCATTTAATAACTTAAGCATCGGAGGGAAGTTGTTAGACTACTCTAGCACTATCGGATGTTTCATCTAATGTGTGTGGGTCATGTTATATTGTCCAGGTCAAACAAACCATTTTGCACCGGTCGGACTTCATCCTCACCTCATGAGCATCCACCTCATTAACTAAAAATTTAGGGATGATGTACCAAATGCATCATAGGCTATTGAATAAGAATATGATTTTTGAACTATGATATTGTTTATTGTTGTGTAACTATTGTGCCCATTCATAATTATTTTCCACCACATTTATATTATCACTTTGATTCCTTAACCACTTACACACATATTGATATGCAACAGGGAGTGTAGCTAGAGGAGGTCAAATAGGATGAAATTTAAATGAGTTCAATATGATCCAAATGGTTTCCCTAGAATTGGGATTTGTTTAGAAAAAGTGGATGAATGAGGGTGTAATATTTGTGAATTCACCAGCCAGTCAAAGGGTTTTGGGTGAGGGAGTTGAGATTTAGTAAGCTATAGAGTGTGGGGATAGTAACTTGATTAATGAATTGAACTAAGTTAATTGAAATTAAAATATGAATCAAAATGAGGCTAGAGAGTGTCTAAGGTAGAGAAAAATTATGTTGCCTTGCATACCCTTCAAGATGTTCCAAATGGTTAACATGAAACAAAATTAAAGTGATATAAAAAACATTGAACCTTGGAAGTGAGATCCGCAAATGACTTCTTGTTAATCCCCACCTCACTAAGCCATTCAAAGGTTCACACACTAGATCTCAAAAGGATACACAAGAGAGTTGAAATGATCAAAATAATATACAATGGATGTTAGTCTTCAAAAGTTTCTCTTGTTCCTTTTTTTATAGCCTTCAATCGTCTTCAAATTCACTTACTATTAAATTGTCTTGTCGTAGATCAGTTGAATGGATTCACCATTAGTTGATTGATCCACTGTAGCCCCTAGGTCATTTGATAGTTGTAGAGCTAGCATGCCAAATCAACAAATCTTTTTGGCTTTCTCATTGTAATATCAGCCGACTAAAATCTGACATCACTTGCTTGATCTTAATCAGTCAGTTGCTTACTCGATTTGGCCAATCCATCAAACATGAGTCAAATCCTTAGTCGACTAGATTCCACTATCAATCAACTAAACTCAATTACTTGACTACCTAGTCGATTGGGCTTCAAACATAATATTTTGTTTTGGAACCTAAAAAAGTTAGTTAGCTAGTAATTAAAGATAAAAGTTATGAGCTAATAGGATTGTGATCTTATCGAGCCTAGTTCACTGATGCATAATGAGTTGACCAAAAATGCTATCAATCAATTGGATAAAGACTTAGTCAACTAAAACTAGTCCATAGTTGATAATGTTATTTTAAATGGATTACAACTATCTATTAGATATTTGAATCAACTAACTCCAACTAGAAATTATACAAATAAGTTATAATATCCTTTAATTATTTGAATGCACCCTTGTATTTTCTTCTTTGTGTTTAGTCTAAGGCTTCTAATGCTCACATCTAGTAATATCTTTTTTGTGCTTGTTTTATATTTGTAAGAAAATATTCTATACAAGGCTTCTCTAGCTCTCATAAAGGAATCTCTTTCATAGTAGGTATTCTAAGTTGATCTACCTAACCGATCGTTAGGTCATGGAGTAGGATGTTGGATCCTAAGTACATTATATCTTTAAATTAGTAAAGTATTTTCTGTGTTGATTATCCTTATATTTCTCCGATACATACTCTAAACATGATTGAGAAAAAACTAATGTTTTGGCCTTACATTAACCTAAGCAAGAAAAAGAAAAGATTTAGCAATGATGATCGGGTGTTGCAATGGATAGCACAGGCTAGAAGAGTGGCATCCAAACAAAGGGTTAACAATGGCGAGGGGTTGCACGGGAAGGAACTAGCAGAACTTGCTACATAGGTTGGGACGAAAATCAGAGAGTAGGAATGGCAACATCGTTATCATAGTTTGAAAGGAAAGGAAATCGATTGCAACTAGACTTTGATGATATCGATACTATTGAAGATTTGTTGGGCCATTGCTTGGTTGGATGCTTCACAGGATGGCTATTGAGTCGAGCGGGAATAGTGGGAGTTGAATGTAACTAAAGGGTTTTCTATATGAATTATTATTATAAGTTCATATGTTATCATAAAATCCAATATAATTATTTCTTCTTTATTCATTATCCAAAATTACAACCCTCATGCCCTTTATCATAATCCTCATTTCTTATTCCTACACGCTTATTTAAATCGTTTTATATTAAAATCATTTTGTTTGTCGGAATTTTTTTTTTGCTATCTCATCTATGTCTGCAATAGTATGGCATGCTCTTGGACAATAAATGTGAGATTAATTATTGTTGCGCTAAAAACTTATTATGTTACTACAAGTACATGGTTATGTCGTCAGTAATAAAAAGTATCGAATCCATAGGGACTATGATTTAAGCACTAGCTAAGGTCGCGAAGGAAAATCTGGGCTATTGAAAGTAGATGAGGTCTCTAACTCTAAAGAATGACAATTAGAAAGAGTGAGAGAGTGAAGAGAGGTCTAAGAGTTTTAGGGGTAAAAGTGGTTTGAGATAGTTCTCTAGGCTTTTGGTTTCATTGCAATGCTAGTTGATGTGCTACAGATTATTCATATCTAATTCTTTATATTTAAGCACATATAGAGATCTCAACTATGTATCAGTGTGGACCCTACAGAGTGCATTAGAGTGCTTTACTCATAGGTATCCATTGCCATAAAGCAGAGAAGATAACTTAGAGAGTCCGATTAAACAGATACCCCCTGTCACATAAGGGTGTTGATGCAGTCTGACCCTGATTGTTGTTTTGGTGTTGACATCGATTTTAGTTTAGATTGGTGATTATGATTATGATTGGGTTTAAGTCCTGGTCGTGGACTAGGCATACCTAGTGGGACTAGGTTTGATAAAATCCTAGCTTGGAGGGCTAGGTGTGGAGAAATCCTAACCGGGAGGGTTAAGTGTGGAAAATCCTAGCTTGGAGGGCTAGGTGTGGAAAAGTCCTAACTCGGAAGGTTGGGTGAAAAGTCCTAGCTTGGAGGGCTAGGTGAAAAGTCCTAACTTGGAGGGTTAGGTGAAAAGTCCCAACTTGGAGGGTTAGGTGAAAAATCCTAGCTTGGAGGGCTAGGTGTGCAAAAGTCCTAACTCGGAAGGTTGGGTGAAAAGTCCTAGCTTGGAGGGCTAGGTGAAAAGTCCTAACTCGGAAGGTTGGGTGAAAAGTCCTAGCTTGGAGGGCTAGGTGAAAAGTCCTAACTTGGAGGGTTAGGTGAAAAGTCCCAACTGGAGGGTTAGGTGAAAAATCTTGGCTTGGAGGGTTAGGTCCTAGCTTGGAGGGCTAGGTTGGATGAAACCCTAGCTTGGAGGGCTAGGTTGGAGCCCCTGGATCGGTCTGGTGACCGATCAGGGAGATTGGCATGGTGCTCCTTCGTGGATCGGTCTGGTGACCGATCCAGCGATGACTGATCGGTCTGGTGACCGATCAGGGAGTATGCGTTTCACTCACTGCACAGCTCCTAATCGGTCTGGTGACCGATCAGGGAGCCCACAGTGAGTTGAGTTCCCCTGCTGATCTGCTCCTGATCGGTCTGGTGACCGATCTGGAACACTGTTTAGGCCGTTCCGGAGAACAATCAGGTGTCGCGAGTTCCTCACTATGACCGATCAGGACGGAGCCTGATCGGTCTGAGCATGATCTGATCGGTCTGGTGACTGATCAGGAGGATCTCTGATCGGTCTGGTGACCGAATAGGAGGGTTGGACTATGAAGCTCAGAAATCGCCTGACAAAGGGGTGGATCGGTCTGTTGATCGATCCACAACCTGGGATCGGTCTGGTGATCGGTCCAGGAGAGTCCCAGAGAAATCGCGATTTCTGATTGAGCGTTGGGGACCGATCAGGATAGAGCCTGATCGGTCCGAGCCCAGCCTGATCGGTCTGGTGATCGATCAGGAGGCTGTCTGATCGGTCCGGTGACCGATCACTTTAATTCAAATTGCACGTTCAGACGCTCTGATCACGTCTGAACGTATCTGATTCACTACGCTTGATCTCTGATACTTGATTTTCTGCTTGATATGCTGTGCTAATGGTCTGATTAAGCTGCAGGTGACATGGATGGATTCAAACACTCAAGGCGAGTCAAAGGAGGCCTTTCCTTGGAGCAGGTTTGTCCATTTGCCATCTCAGGTTGCAACAGCTGGAGCTGCTGACTGGAGCTTGGCTGAGGGAAGCTCAGGGAGTCCAGGGAGAGCTCAGTGGTAGCTAGCGTTGGCAGGTGAGCAGCTGGAGGCTGCAGTGAGATGGTGTCACCTGACGTTCAGTGGAGAAACAAAAGGAGCGTAGCGAAGAAGAGCAGAGGAGAGTTCGGAGAAGTGACTTCTGGCTTGAGTTCTTGCTATGCGATCGTTTTCTCCACACTTTGCTTGTGCGATCTGCTGTTCCATCATCTTGAGCAAGCAACTGTGATCTTTGAAGCAAACCTCTGTTACTTGGGCACTTGGGAGAAGAGAAACAAGAAGCTTGAGTCCATCAGCGAGAAGACACGAAGAGGAGAGTCTTGCGTGAGATTTGCACTGGGTGGAGCTCAGAGAAGTTTGCTTGTGTTCTTGTGGTTCTAAGAGCTAAGTAAGATCCTTCTTGTGTTTCCTGTATTTTATACTTCATCATCTTGAAACGCTGTGTAGAGGTTACTCCACTGAGAAGGAGGTTGCTGATTATCCAGATTTACCGGGGCTTGATCTGCCGACGATCAAGGGATCGCCCACCTTAAGGGCACGCCAAGGAGTAGGGGCAAGTTATCCCCGAACCTTGTAAATCCTCTTATTAGCGTTCTTGTGTCTGCTCATAGTTTAGGGTTTAGTTTTCTACAAATACTCTGTTTTATTGTGCTTCCGTTGTGCTACTAACGATTGAAGTGCAGAAAATTGATAAGTGTTAAAGTCCAAGTGTTTGGCTATATTCACCCCCCCTCTCTAGCCATCCGAGTTCCAACAAGTGGTATCAGAGCTTGGGGCTCTGTACAAGTGGATTAACAACCGAGAGCTATCAAGAATGGCTTTGAGAGAAGGCTTCTCCACCACCCGACCTCCTTTCTTCGATGGAGCAGATTTCCAATATTGGAGATCGAAGATGGAGTACTACCTAAAGATGGACATCAACACTTGGTTCGCTGTGAAGGAGGGTTTCACCCCTCCTAAGGATGATGAAGGCAAAGAACTAGAATCAGGGCATTGGTCGGCTGAACAAACCCGAAAGAGTGAAGCCGATGCAAAGGCGGTGGTAACCCTACAATGTGGCATGAACAAAGACCAACTCATCAAGGTTGGTTCATTTTCAAGTGCAAAAGATTTGTGGAACAAGCTCATAGAACTCCACGAGGGCACCCGAGACTCAAGAATTGCCAAGAGGGACTTATTCCTCAATCAACTTCAAAACCTCTCCATGAAGGAGAATGAAACCGTAAGTGAGCTACATAGCCGGTTCAAGGAAGTCCTCAACGGGCTTCATTCTATTGATGAAAAGGTCGAGAATCGCGACCTTGTGAGGTATGTGTTAAAAGCATTTCCAAGGAATGCTTTGTGGTCATCCATGGTGGATGCCTACAAAGTTTCCAAGGATTTATCAATTGTTAAACTAGATGATCTATTTTGTGAAATAGAATTACATGAAATGGCTAACAAAGGCCCCAAGGAGAAGGGGATTGCCTTAGTTGCAGGGGAACGATCCAACAAGAAGAAGAAGGAGAAGAAGAAGGAGAAGGAAGTCTCCCCATCTTCATCCTCTTCCGAATCCGAATCCGATTCCGAGGAAGATGGCAACGGGTCTTCTTCCTCCGAGATGGCAAATTTTGTGAGAAGGATGATGAGAAGGGGTCGACGCTTCAAGGGTAAAGGTAACCCTAGTGAAGCTAAAGTTGATAAGTCTAATGCTTCTTGTTATGAGTGTGGCAGGAAAGGGCACTTCAAGAGTGAATGCCCAAAGCTAAAGAAGAAGGAGGAGAAATCCAAGAAGAAGGAGGAAAAGTCAAAGAAAAAGAAGAAGGCCTTGAAGGCCACTTGGGATGAATCCTCCTCAAGCTCATCAGATGAAGAGGAGGAGAAGAGCACAAGGCATGTGACACTCATGGCTCTTGGAGAAGAAAACAGTGATGAATCCTCCGACTCCTCAAACGCGGCTTCATCATCTTCGGATGATAAAGAGGTAACCTCTCCCGAACTTGAAAAATATTATAGAGCAATTGCATGTTTAACCAATATGTTGAAGAAGTCAAAAAATAGGGTTAAATCATTGCAATTAGAAGTTGAACAATTGAAATCATCTAGGGATGAGAGCATAGACGATTTTCATGTTGAAATGTTAGAGGATGAGATTAAATCCTTGAAAATTGAGGTAGAACAATTGAAATCCTCTAGGGATGAGGATGTAGATGATTTGCATGTTGAATTGTTAGAAGAGGAAAACAAATCATTGAAGAGTGAAGTTGAGAGACTCAAGAATATTCTTGAGAAGTTCTCAACAAGCTCAGAGACCCTAGACATGATTTTGAATGCCCAAAGGGCGGTCTACAATAGGGCCGGTATTGGTTACCGACCCAAAGAACCATCATTCGTGTCTTTGATGTCTAGGACTGATATGAGACAATCTAAGACACCTAGAGTCCAAAGGAAAGTTGTCAAGGCATGGGTGCCTAAGTCTTGTTTAGTAGGTGCTTTAGGTCCCAAGGTGTGGGTACCTAAATCTTCCATTTTTCGAATTGTGTAGGTTATGATTGAGGGGGAGCATCTATCAACTTGGTTCGTTGATAGTGGATGCTCCAAACACATGACCGGGGATAGATAATTGTTTACCACACTTCTAAGAAAAAGTAGAGGTAATGTTTCATTTGGTAACAATGGTAGTCTTAAGGTCATAGGAATATGAGACATTCAAATATCCGAATGTCTTAGAATCAAGAATGTCATTCTAGTCAAGGGGATGACATTTAATCTCCTAAGTGTCAGTCAATTGTGTGATGCAGGTTACACAATTGATTTTCAATCAAGTCAATGTCTAGTTAGACACCATGACAATGTTGACACGGTACTAGTAGGAACTAGAGTAGATAACATTTACCAAGTTTCCTTTAAAAGTGCTACTAATGCTTTTGCTAAGTGTCTCATGTCAAAAGAAGAGGAGTCCACCCTTTGGCACCGGAGGCTAGCACATGTTAACATGAAGAATATCCGGAAGTTGGCCAACAAGGGATTAGTTCATGGCTTACCAAGAATCAAGTATGAGAAAGAAAAGATTTGTGATGCATGTCAAATGGGTAAGCAAACAAAATCTGCACATAAAGGTAAAAGTGCTGTAAGTACATCTACCGCTTTAGATTTACTTCACATGGATCTATTTGATTATAACACTATCATATCTTTGAATGGAAGTAGATATTGTTTTGTTATCATTGATGACTTTACTAGATATACATGGATATATTTTCTTAAATATAAGGATCAAACCTTAGATGTCTTCATTTCTTTTTGTAGAAGGGTTGAAAATGAAAAATCATCAACAATTAAGACAATAAGAAGTGATCATGGAGGTGAATTTCAAAACCAACGATTTTTAGAATTTTGTCAAGATAGAGGGTATAGATATGAGTTCTCCACATCTAGAACACCACAACAAAATGATGTTGTAGAGAGGAAGAACCGTGTTTGGTTGTAAGGTGTTTATCCTCAACACCAAGGACCACCTTGAAAAGTTCACGACAAAGGCTGATGAAAGGATACTGGTCGGGTACTCCCTCGTTAGCAAAGCCTACTGAGTCTACAACAAGAAGTCTAGATTGGTTGAAGAGTCTTCTGATGTGGTTTTTGAATAAATCCCAAAAGCAAATGACCAATCAGAAAGTGTGGAAGGAGCTCAACTCGAACTTAGGAGACTAAGTTTGAATGAAAGTCCAAATGTTGTTGATGGTGATGAATCCGATGACGGTGAGCCTAGACAACCCATAGATCAGCCGGATCCTGAGGCTGAGCCGGTGTCTAGTGAAACCATTCAAGAAGCACCACTAACACCAAGGCAAACAAGATTAGCCTCTAGTCATCCCCAAGACCAAATTGTTGGAGACATCCACCATGAGGTTAGAACTAGATCATTCTTCCGGAATGAGGCTAATGAAGTTGCTTTAATTTCTGAAATTGAACTTAGGAAAATTGATGAAGCATTAAATGATCCCGATTGGATCATCGCAATGCAAGCCTGATCGGTCCCCGGACCGATCTGGCTCCCTCCTGTGGTGATCGGTCCACAGACCGATCAGAGAGGTCACAGAGACTTTACGAAATCTTGTCTACACATTCTGTGCTAGCCTGGATCGGTCCCCGGACCGATCTGGCACCCTGTGGGGATCGGTTCACAGACCGATCAGGGGACTCACTGAAAAACTCTACGAACCTACTGTTCGCTTCCTGATCGATCAGCTGATCGATCAGGAGCCTGCCTGATCGATACCAGACCGATCAGGACTAGGCCAGTCCGATCAGGCCAGAGCCTGATCGGTCTGGGCGCTCCCAGATCGAACGGTGATCTGTTCGATCACATTAAATTTCGGTTGGTGGACTGATCCACCAACCTAATAACTTCGCGAAAACCCCTTATTCCTCAAACCCTAGCACCGAAACACCTTCCCACGCGATCTTCTTCATGTGTTTCCTCCTCCCTGCGCGTGTTCTTCCTTGTGCGTGAGTTCCTCTTGCGCGTGAGCCTCTGTGGGCGTGCGATCCTGAGAAGGTGTCCTACAAGCTCCTCCTTGTCTTCGGCAAGTTCCTTTCTCGCTCAAGGTCTTGCGCTCATTCCTTGCGCCGAGAACTTTCTCCTGTGCGAGCTCTCCTTCAAGCCTTCAGAATCTTCTCAAATCAACATCATGGCACCTAAGTAAGCACTTTTGGTCAGTTTTTCTTATAGTTGAGTTCATAGATTATGTATTTGGGATAACCATGACCTTTCTTTTGGTGTTTTACTATTGTGCCGTGATTGGTTGTTTCCGCAAATGCACGGTTTATCGTCAAGTAATAAAATATCGATCCCACAGGGACTGGGACAAGTACTAGAATTTTACGAGTTTTAATTATCCAGATGAATGTTCTAATGATAAATTTGCTCTAAATCAAGGAATTCAAGCGATCGAAAATCAGCGAAAGTATTGAGGGATAAAAGACAATCTTAGGATTACGGTTTCACCACTCTAACTATTATCATGATAGTTCTCTGTTGACCACTACTTATACCCAGGTCGGTTTCTTTTATTCGAATGCAACTTTACCTATCTAGGTTTCCGAAATAGACGATCTTTTCATGCTTTGAAATCCTGTCACTAGATTCCCGCAGACCTATCTAAACGTCTACCAGATTCGTAAGCTGATTCCTAATTTATCGACGGCCTCTTTTGAAGATAACGCCAATGTATCTACTTTAATTCATCTCTAGTCCTATGGCATACGTACGTAGATGACTCTTAACTGCTTTGGATCCTGTCACATGAATCCCGCAAAGCCTATCTAAACAATTACCATTTTTCGTAGAAACAAATCAAAGCATCATTCAACAATCGATACAACCAACAAGGATATGCGTAATCGAACAAACAGAGTTAATAACAAATCATGAAAATAGTTAGGGCTACTCCCTCTTCCTAAGATTTACACGACTACTCCATAAATCCGGAGAATTTGACAAATAGATAAGAAATAGACATTACAAATCCTCCTTGATGGTGTTTCCCCCTCCAAGTCTCGACAAAAGCAAGCTTTTCCCTGATTTCCGCCGCCCCCCTTTTGGTGTTAGGTCTTCTCCCCTTTTATAGAATCTCAGCGGCACTCCCGTGCTGATCGATACGGCCCGGACGTGTTCTCTGCGACTTCTCGTTCTTCAATAGCATGTCTTGCCCGTGCTTAACTGGCACGGGCGTGCTCTTCATGTGCCACAGCCGTGCTTAACCAAGACACGGGCGTGTCTTCATGTGCTGAGTGGTTCGACTGGTTTTGTGCATCCTGTCATCAAAATCCAACACACAGCAGTATCCTCGCCCAAAATATGTCAAACCAAGTAAAAACTATCAAATATGCCTCTAATAAGATAAAAACAAGATGAAATGCATATATATTTCATGCCCCAAAACTATACATGAGTTTCACACATCAAAGCCCCCACACTTGAACTTTTGCTTGTCCTCGAGCAAAGAAAAATAAAGACAACCTATGTGTGGAAGTCATGAAAACAGTTGTTAGCAATTCATCCCAAGATATAAAATTGGTCATAATTTTCTGAAGTCATTCCCTGAAGCTTAGCTCAAAAGATCCCTGTGTAGTGCATGTGAAAAATCAACCCCCAAGGTTTTGGATGCCAATCTAGATTCATCATCCCTGTTACCGTGTTCCTCTCTTTTCTAGTGTAGAGGCACTTACCTGCCCTAACACGTGGTTCGTCCCCTCAATATCACACAAGGTCTCAAAGGACCACTTTCCGAGAAGAAAAGAAAGAAGGAATTAACGGTGGTCATTTCCCCAGTAACTAGTTGACCTCAAAAGGGCACCTCTTTTAGGTGTTTCCCTAGTAGCTACCTAGTCTCAAAGGGGTGCTCCAAAAGAAATTCCATCTCCCTTCTTTTTTTTTTCTTTTTTTTTCGAATCTCTACCATTTTTGTTTTTTTTCGAAAACTCCTAGGATAAGTGTTTATCCAGTAACCAAAATGCTCATGAAGGTCACCATAGAAAATTGAGTACTAATCCGGTAAAGAAATTTAAATCCTTTTCAGATGCCTACACCTTAAGGGTTGTGTGAAAGTGGAACAGGGTTCTTAATGAATAAGCCAAAGAGAATTTCATAGATCCAATTAAGAGTCAAGTTATACTACAAGGGATGAGAGAGCAACAAAGTATAAAAGACTCCTAAACACATAGTGTCTATTTCAATTAAGGAAAGAGATATGCCATCATCAAAATGTCATGCATGAAACTATCCTACGTACCACAAATTATATCCCAGATAATTAAAACTAAAACCAAATCTAAAATAGGAATGCAAAAACAACCAAAAATAAAGAGAAATAACAAGAAGAAAAGGTTACCTAATAGTTATGGCAAGGTAAGGTCTAAGATCTGCGATCATCTTCCTCTTGCCATCTTCTCCTTTGCTCTGCATGAAACTCCCTTTCTTCTTGCCAAATTTTTCCTCACGCTCTCTTCTAGCGACCTCAACTACAAAATATTCCTCAGCAGTAGAAAAAAAACGGTTAGCCCCTTCCATATACCCGTCAACTCGCTGATAATGCTCCTTTGAAGTATTAGCGAACTGCTCCCACATGTTTCGATCCGCAGTATACTCCTTGCTGAAGTCCTCGAATGATGTACGGAATCCTGAAAAATCAAAAACAGAAGGTCCTGCAGAAACATCATCAGTAACAGTCCTAGGGGGTTCCGGTACATGGGGTGGACTAGATGGCTCTCCTACCATGGGTAGATCTTGTGTCCTCACATCCCTAAAAAGCCAATTACGTCTATTGCGAATGGTTGTAAGATTACTGTTTGGAAGGGGGATTTTAATATCCTTTTGTAACATCAAACAATACCCCCCCTCTAATCTCCCAATCATCTTCATATTCAAACATGCATCCAAATCCAACCGCGGACTTGTCGGACAAATCTCCAATCCATCCAACTCACACCCTAAAGCTAATGCAATCTTAGTCAAAAGTCCTCCAATAACAATGACTCCAGTCGAGCTATTCCCAATTTTCACAAGATGTCTAATTAGGTGGGCTCCAGAATCAATTTTAACACCATTAATCATGGCCCATAAAAATTGCAATTCACTTAGCCTAGCTACCCCAACACTGTCCCATCTCCCAAAAATAGTATTAGCCATGAATCTATGAAGATAGCGAAAAATTGGATTAGGGATATTAGATGATTTGGACCTAGAGGCATCATAGGGCAAGGGGTCTAAGGCAATTTCTTTCCAAAATGTATTCTCACAAAAATTTCGATGTATTTGCCTTTCCCCTCCAATAGGAAAATCAAAAATTTCATTAAACTCTTTCAAATTCATCCTATAATCGATATTCCTCAACCGAAATTCAATCAATCTTTCCTCACAATTTCTTCCTTGAATTATTTCGGCCGACAAGGAACTAAGGAATTCTAAAGTTATACTAGGGTAGGTAGGGTAATGGCTAGTCAAAAATTGTCCCCATCCCATCCTATCAGCCATCCAATATATATCTTCCTTGATACCTAACGCAGCCAATGTATAAGAATCCATATATCTAGTGGAGACTATTTTCTGTTTTTCTAGCTTGTCAAAACGAGATTTATGGATATTATCGCGAAAGATCAAACCAAAAGGGTTATCAGAACGATCACCTTGGTCTCTTGCTTTCCGTTTTCCTTTGTCCTTTGAAGAAGAGGGTGCTTTCCCCGTTTTCACACGCTTGCTCATCTTTGTCGGAGGAAGATCTTCACCGGAGCACGTTTTGGAGATGAATGGGAAGAACGGAGATGATCGGCGGCAGCTCTGGAACGGAGATGATCGGCGGAAGAAAAAGAACTGTCACGGGCGTGTTTTGACCTAAAACCCATCTCGCGTGACTTAAAACCCTGCGGCACGCCCGTGTCTCGCAACACGCCCCCGGCGTGTTCTCCGCTGGCATCCTGATATCAACCGACACGGGCGTGTTTGAAATCGCCACGGCCGTGTTCTCCTTTGTTTCCTGGACGTTTATTCTTCAAATAAAAATAAAATGAAATGAAAAATAAAATGAAAAATAAGGTAAAAGATGAAAATAAAAGGTGAGAATTTGGGTTGCCTCCCAAATAGCGCTTGTTTACGGTCATTAGCTTGACCAAAATGATGTAATTCAAGTTGACTCGAGGAGGTTCTGTTCTCCTCCCTTAGGAATTAGTTCGGTTAGATATTTTTTTAGCCTCTGCCCATTCACTTTGAAAACTCCGGAGGTTTCATTCGATATATCTACAGCTCCATAAAGATAAACTTTCTTTACTTCAAATGGACCCGTCCATCTGGACTTCAGCTTTCTTGGGAAAAGTTTTAATCGAGAATTGAACAATAATACAAGATCACCCTCTTGGAATTCCCTACGCATAATGTGTTGATCATGCCAACGCTTAGTCCTTTCTTTATAGGATTTTGCATGCTCATAAGCGTCAAGTTGGAGTTCTTCTAGTTCATCAAGTTGAAGTTTTCTTTTCTCTCCAGCATTCTTTAGATCGAAGTTCAATAATTGGATTGCCCAGAAAGCCTTGTGTTCCAACTCTATAGGAAGATGACAGGATTTCCCATACACCAAGCGAAACGGCGTCATACCAATAGGAGTCTTGTAAGCTGTTCGATATGCCCACAAAGCGTCATCCAATTTTGCTGACCAATCCTTTCGTGAATGTGTCACAGTTTTCTCTAAAATGCTTTTAATTTCCCTATTCGATACTTCCACTTGCCCACTGGTTTGAGGGTGATACGGAGAGGCAATCTTATGAGTTACTCCATACTTTTTGAGAAGATTTTCGAATTGTCTTTCAATAAAGTGTGAACCTCCATCGCTAATAACTGCTCGAGGAACTCCAAATCTAGGAAATATGATTCCCTTAAAAAGTTTTATCACAGTCTTCGCGTCATTCGTTGGAGATGGTATAGCTTCAACCCACTTAGACACGTAGTCCACTGCCACCAGAATGTAGACATTGTTATGAGACGGGGGAAATGGTCCCATGTAATCAATCCCCCAAACATCAAAAAGTTTAACTTCCAGAATTGAATTCAGTGGCATCTCATGTCTCTTTGAGATGTTTTCCGTCCTTTGGCATCTATCACAAGTCAAAACATAATCACGAGCATCTCTGAAAATATGTGGCCAATAAAATCCTGCATGTAAAACTTTAGCAGCTGTCTTTGAAGTACTAGCATGACCGCCATAAGATGAAGAATGACAATGATAGAGTATATCTTTTATTTTATCCTCCGGTACACATCTCCTATAAATAGTATCCGCACACTTCTTGAAAAGCAGTGGATCATCCCATACATAGCTCTTGATATCGGCGAAAAACTTCTTTCTCTGTTGGTAACTCATCTGATGAGGTAAAATCCCACAAGCAAGAAAATTTGCGTAGTCTGCGTACCAGGGAGAGTCAATTCTTTTTATAGCAAGGAGATGTTCATCAATAAAAGAGTCATCAATTGGAAGGTCTCCCTCCTTGATCCAATTCTATCCCTGATATAGTCTTGATAAGTGATCTGCTACCACATTCTCAGTCCCCTGCTTATCCTTTATTTCTAAATCAAATTCTTGTAGAAGAAGAATCCATCTGATGAGCCTTGGTTTAGCATCTTTTTTTCTCAATAAATACCTTATAGCTGCGTGATCTGTGTAAACAATAACCTTAGAGCCAACGAGATATGATCTGAATTTTTTCCAAAGCAAATACAATCGCCAAGAGTTCCTTCTCCGTAGTTGCGTAGTTCATCTGAGCATCATCCAAAGTTCGGCTAGCATAATAGATGGCATGTACCTTCCGGTCCGTTCTTTGTCCAAAACTGCTCCTACTGCATAGTCACTTGCATCACACATAATTTCAAAGGGTAAGGTCCAATCGGGAGCTTGCATTATCGGAGCTGAGAATCAAAGCTTCCTTCAACTTGGAAAAAGCGTCCAAACAATTTTCATCAAAAACAAATTCAACATCCTTAACTAACAAATTTGTCAAAGGTTTAGAATTTTTGAAAAGTCTTTGATAAAACGCCGGTAGAAATCCAGCATGTCCTAAAAAGCTTCGCACTCCCTTAACATTTGTCAGTGGAGGTAGTTTTCAATCACTTCCACCTTTGCCGTGTCTACTTCAATTCCTCGCTCTGAAACCAAATGTCCTAACACGATGCCCTCTCTCACCATAAAATGACATTTTTCCCAGTTTAACACCAAATTTGTCTCTTCGCATCTCTGCAAAACATTAACCAAGTTGGACAAGCAAGTATCAAAGTTAGTACCATAAACTGAAAAATCGTCCCATAAAAACTTCCATAATGTTCTCAATCATATCAGAAAAATACATCATACATCGTTGAAAAGTAGCCGGTGCATTGCAAAGACCAAAAGGCATTCTTCCTATAGGCAAAAGTACCATAAGGACATGTAAACGTGGTTTTTTCCTGGTCATTTGGATGTATGGGGATTTGATAAAAACCAGAATATCCATCTAGATAACAAAAATAAGAGTGTTTTGCCAACCTTTCTAACATTTGATCAATGAATGGGAGTGGGAAGTGATCTTTCCTAGTTTCTTTGTTCAATTTCCTGTAGTCAATACACATTCTC
>JAGFNQ010005649.1:0-33429 GCA_024364735.1 Boesenbergia rotunda
GATTCTCACTGGCTGGTGACATTGGGATGTCCGGAGATAAACATGAATGCTAGTTAAGGGAACTAGTTCATTGGAGTGACTAGCTGTAAAACTTCATATGGTGATCTAGATATAGATATGTCAATGAAGTTCTTACTGCAGCTTAAGTGCGATGTTCCTTTGACTTGCGGTGTTCAAGTCATCTTGGTCATGAAGACTTATACTTTGACATCTTAAGCAAGCATCTCCAAGGAGGTGTGGACCCAGGATGATTGGGTATAAGCCGAAGTGCCCGAAGATGTTTGAACAACCTACAAAGGATTCACCACTCCTTACGAGGAGATGTATACCCAAGGCCTATCGTCGGATTGTTACTCGAAGCCTCTGGCCAGAGCATCACATGATCAGAGTATGAATATCTCAGATACATGAGAGTAAATAGAATCCGTTGGACGAGAAAGACACTACTTGGGCTAGGTGTGACGTAGTCAGCCTAGTGGGGACTGACACACATAGACCGTGTCCTGAACCAAGCGGGTATAAGATGGTGAAGGGAATGAGGCACGATTCATTAGTGCTGCTGAAGGGTTTCAGAATTATTTCTGAGGTCAACCGTTGATCTTTCGATTAATTGGGGATCATGATGTACTACTAGGTGCCACTCATGATCGTTCTATAATTGGTTAATTATAGACGGCCAACATAAATCGAAAGCCTATTTAGTCACACGCACTACGAGTAATCTGAGGGATTTAAAATGAGATGAACATTTGATTTTCCGATCAAGAGAGATAAGTCGAATCTGAATTTTCAGAGACGCATCGGAAGCATAAAATGGCTAAGTCTTTTGAAGACTTATTGGGCGAATTAAATGAGTTTAATTCGTATGGTTTCGGCTTGGGTTTGGCTGGCCAAAGAGGGTCCCCACCCTCTTTGTTTGGCCGGCCACAATAAGAGGGAAGAACCAAATTGTTTGGTTCAAATTTATAAAATAAACCGCGCGTGGTTTGTCTTATAAAATTATGGAAAAAGAAATTTATATAAAGAAATTTATATAAAGAGATTTATTTTTCATGGAAATTAAAATAAGCCTTGGATTAGTTTATTTTGTTTTATAAAATCAATAATGGATTGATTTATCATGATAAAGAAATTTATATAAAGAAATTTATATAAAGAAATTTCTTTCCATAATAAAAGGGGAGACATGGTTGTTTTTATTATAAATTAAGTTATAATAAAAAAACTTGGCATAACGGAATAATTCATAGAAAAATTTATAAGATAAATTTCTTATGAAAAATTTATTTTGTTAAGAGGAGACTTGGCGATTAAGAGGCTACTATATAAAGGTACCAAGGCAAGGCTTGGAAATTAATCCAAGAGATCAAGGATTCTTGCCTAGCCTCTCTCCCTCTCCTTCTCTCCCTCTCCCTCTTCTAGTGCCGCCGGCCCTAGAGCCCTCCCCCTTTGCCGTGAGCTTCCACCACCAAGAAGAAGCCGAAGAAGAAGAAGAAGCGGGCGCGACTCCTTCCTTCCTCCCGGAATCTTGATTCCGTTCTTCGTTTGGTGGTTAGTTTTTCATCTCTCTCTTGGTATTCTTGTCGTGCCTTTGGAGAATCTAGTAGTTCTTGTCGACACGAAACTCGTGGCTTTGCGAAGTCATCCCGAAGAAAACTCGGCGTGGACGTGAATGGAGGCAGAGCTTCCAAGGGACGCTACGGATGGATCTCGTCCCTTTCTACGAGTTACGCGAGGTATTAAGTAAATTAGTTTACTTTCTGCAAAATTTTAAATGTATGATCATGTCTCCACAACATAAGGTTGCATGCTAGATACGTGGTTAAAATAATTTGAGAAATTATTTATGCTAAACCTTCCGCTGCACGTAATTGAATTTTAAAATTATGAACCCGTATCCATGTCAACATGCACCCGGTCCCAACAGAAGCTGTGCAACAGGGATGGGCACCTTAAGAACGCCCCGGTTCTGGGACTACCGACTATGCTGTCCTTACCCTAGTAGGTCGGGGCTCGCTACCTCGTATTTACTTAGGGATGCACGCTTATGATGTATGTATGTGGTACAAGCCGGGGACCCCAATGATGTTATGATTATGTTTAAGTATTTAAAAGTATGATTTTATAAGTAAGCATCCTTATGTATATGCATTTGACTTATGCATTCATTCATGTTATGCATCATGCCATGTTAAATATGTTTTATATTTATATGTATGCCATGTATCATGCCATGTTAAATATGTTTTATGTTTATATGTATGCCATGTATCATGCCATGTTAAATATGTTTTATGATTATATGTATGCCATGTATCATGTCATGTTAAATATGTTTTATGTTTATATGTATGTCATGTTAAATATTTTTATGTTTATATGTATGCTATGTATCATGCCATGTTAAATATGCTTTATGTTTATATGTATGCCATGTATCATGCCATGTTAAATATGTTTTATGTTTATATGTATGCCATGTATCATGCCATGTTAAATATGTTTTATGTTTATATGTATGCTATGTATCATGCCATGTTAAATATGCTTTATGTTTATATGTATGCCATGTATCATGCCATGTTAAATATGTTTTATGTTTATATGTATGCCATGTATCATGCCATGTTAAATATGTTTTATGTTTATATGTATGTCATGTATCATGCCATGTTAAATATGTTTTATGCTTATATGTATGCCATGTATCATGCCATGTTAAGGATGGTTGATGTCTTATGCTTATGATTCATGCCAAGTACCAAGTATGTTAAGGTTTTGTGTGCTTATGTTTAAGTGACGAATGGTTTTAGTGAGTAGGAAAGAGTCTTACTAAGCCTATGTGCTTATAGTCTTATATCCTTATACTGCAGATCAAGCAAGAGGACAATAGGGGAAGCAGCAGGAGGGACAAGAGTATGTGTGTGGTAGTGACTTGGCCAAGAAAGAGATATATTTACAAGTCTTTTGCTAAAACTTCACGTTTGCTACTTATGTGCTTAATGAATGACTTATGTGACTTTATGATATGATGTTAAGTATGACATGATGTTAAGTATGATGTTATTATGCTAAGTTCCCTGTCACCATGTTAGGAAGGATAGATAGGTGCATGTATGGGTAAGATTTAAGTATTCCGCTGCCTTACGATGTTCACATGCCCCTAAGTATGTTAGCGTAACTCCGCTTTATGAAAAAAAAAGCGGGTGTTACACAACCCTACTCATCTGACCCAGGCGCCCATGACCTATCAGGCGCCCAAGTCTGTCTCTTCATCCAAGGCAATCAATTCTGCCAAAAAGTTGCCGTCTGTCCCGGGCGCCCGTGACCTTACGGGCGCCCCAATGAACTCGGGCGCCCGTGACCTATCGGACGCCCGTATAACACTATATAAGGTGCATGGCTCCTTCCACTTCCCCCACACCAAAATCAAAACTCTCCTTCACTCCTCTTCTTTCCAAGGTGCCCGGACCTCCTTGCTAGTCTTCAAACGCTTGATTTCAAGAATGCCGCCCCGGTATCAATCTTTTTATGCATTCTTTTTGCAATTTCATTTTCTAGAAAATGCCGCGTCTCCCAACCCAACCCCGTGGTCGAACCTAGCTCCGACCCGAGGTTTCCCAGCCTAGAACTATTCAATAAATTTGCCCAAACAACTTACAAGCCTATAAAGACTAGTTTTCTAAATAGGCAATTCATCACCCAATCTTGTCCCTTAGCAATGGACGCAATCAACTTTTACCAACTAGACCACCTAGTTTTCTGTACACATCCGGTAAACTCAACCCTGTGTGCAGAGTTTTATAACAACCTTGTCAAGATTGATGACCTACTCTTTACTACCATAGTACAAGGCACTCCCCTAACCATTTCTCTGACTTTGTTCAATCGATTTCTCGGACTTCGACAGTCGCAGTCTACTTTCTCTTGTTATCCTCTGGCAGACCCTCCCTTCGCACCCCCCTATTCGCACATTACTTTAGACACTCTCTACTCTTATTTCTTTGGAGATGTGCGAAACCTGTTAGCTCGGTGATTTCAGTCGGTAGACCTCCGAGTTCAGGATTACGTCCTTTATCGAGTGATAGTTCGCTGTGTTCTCCCACTTACCACTCGAGATGTCGCGACCATGCGACCATTTCACAGCTTCTTACTCTATGCCATGATTCATCAGCTTGACATTGACATAGGTCTCCACATATTCCATACCATCATTTACGCCTCGAGCGTATCCACACACGATCGAGTTCGTACGCCTTACTGCCATGTCATCACTGCCCTTCTTCACCACCACGGTCGTGACATCACCGTCGGAGAGATTATTTCGATGACTGAGTTTGACAAGATAGGGATTAGAAACTTTTCTTTAGCGGCGATAGATGTATCGGCCACGGGGGTACTAGCGTGGAGACGAGAGAGAGCCAGACGACAGGACGACTCCGATGAGGAGGTAGAGGTAGACGTAGCTGATCTCGCAGCCGACATCAATGAGCACCTACAAGAGCCTCCACCACTGACCACCGATCAGCGCATCACACTGTTACAGACGGAGGTGCACAACCTTAGGGAGGGAATGGAGGCCCATCATACAGAGTATATGGAGGCAAATGAGGCACATTACATGGAGTATATGAACACCCTCAGAGCCGATCGAGAGACTAACGACACACGATATAATGAAATGATGTCATTATTCCGATCTTGGTAGCCTAGCTCATCTGATCATCCTGGCCCTTCCTCCTATTTCAGATTGATATTTTCAGATGTACTCTTGACTATTTTGCTACCCCTACTGAGTAGGGTTGACATGTATTTGACTCGTACTTGACTGTCACTTGACTTTAGTTTGATTTCTTTGGTCTATGCATTTATCTTGGTAAATACTTGTCATTTCAATTAGTATGTGATGGACCCAAAATAGACTGTCACGAATGTGGGTCTCAAATTTAGATATGTATAAAATGCTGGAAACCCTTTTTGCAATCAAAATATGAAAACGTAGTAAAGGGGTCACAGGTCGTATTTTTCCTCGGGACTAGTTGATGTTGTGTGATTTGATGCTCGAGTTTATGTGTCGTTTGCGAATTTTGGGTTTCGAATAGAATATGGTTTGAGTCTCAATTTAGAATGAGATGGCAATATGAAAAGAGAAGAAAATGATCTAGGCAAGTTTAAGCTAGGTAATGTCAACTAATGGGCTCAAACAATGATAAACTTGACCAACCAAATCACTTAACCGAATCATTAAACCAATTCTGCCAGCAAATGCAAAAAGACTCTACAAATCATGTTGAACTTCAAAATCTACTACTCAAAGCCGGAACATCCAACTTGATATCAAATGCCGCCATGAAATACCTTGGCACACAAAGAAAGCTACTTCTGTGCAAACATGAACTACAATTCAGAAATGGTCCAAGTTCGAATGCAACTGATTTCAATCACAGCAATTCACTAAAAGGTAGGTTGAATCTTGATACAAAGCAGTGCTTACATTATCTTGATACATTCTACAGAAAATTTCAGCAATCATTGGCACGCAAAGGAAACTGAAATTGCCGAAACTATTACTAAACTGCAGCACTAGAAACTGATATTAAGCAAATGAAATGGAGCAAGCAAATCAAATGCAGAATTCAGCAACTAATGGGTTCGAAAATGAATGAATGTGAAGCAGAAGTAAATTGATACTGCAGAGATTAAAGCTAAATGGCAGAATAGGCATTCAGGAATGCAGAAATGAGGACTAACGCTGATCCATTAGCAACACACGCAAGGCAAAAATGCTGTGCAGGAATGCAGTAATGAAGTTCAGAATTGTTCTTGATGCAGAAGTGAATTGCAAGAGTGCAGAAATGAAGTTCAAACGTGAGCCAGAACTTCAGACATTGAACTAAAGTGCAGACTTGAATGAATGAATGGATGAGATGCGAAATTTCAGAGAACGACTTGATACAAAACAAGGATCAATTTACACTTCAAAAATAGTCACCAATTCAGAGCTTAATCAGACTTGTAGCAGAAAAACTGAATAACGGGAATGGGTTTAACTTTGTTGGACACAAGATTTACATGAATCAGTGGGATCCGAATGCAGAAATTAATTCCGAAAGCCTTGTAAATGAGACAAGCTTCAAAGTAAATTCAGCTAAGAAAACTAAACTAACTTGATACAAAAATTCAGAAATACATTCAAAGGAAAGAAAGCTGATACGCATAAAGGAAACATTGATATGCAGCAACAAGAACGGGCACACAAGCATGAAGGCAAGAAATGAACTAAATTTAAATCTGAAAGCTCACTAACAAACAATCTATCTGATACTATTGCAGGATTGAAACCTAATTAAGCAGAAACAATGAAGAAACGAAATCTAAGTGCTGATACAGAAAAATTCAGAAACGAAGCAGTGGCAGATTCAAAATTACAGCTACAAATTGAAAATTCAAGAAGAAAACTAATCCTCAACCACTCCCTAGCTCAAAATCTCCTTGTTCGTCACGCAAGGGCTGGCCTCGAACCCCTAAGCTCAGCAAACCAATTGGAAAACAGCTCAGTCGGTCGAATCTGCTCAAATCTCCGCGTAGCTAGAATTTCCAATCCGATCCACTCTATCTCAACTGATGGAACTGCGATGATGATTTGAGAATCATCTGAGCTCACCTGAGAACCCCTACAAGCAGCTTAGATGGTCGAAAATGGCTTGTGGAAGCGAAACGAGTGATCGGACTGAAGAACTGCCGAAACCCTCAAACAGTCCCTATTCCGGCGCAAATTGAGCTGAAAACTCCAACCAAACTATCCTTCAATCATTCAGATGTTGATCCAAGGTCGAGGTTGAGGAGGTCACGCCTTCAAACTAAAGAAATTGCAGCAACAATGAAGAACAGCGCAAGAAGAACAAAGAACTACGAAGGAAACGGCGAAGACGCGACAGGGAAGAAGGTTTCGGGAGTTTGATTAAATACTTAAGCATTGGACGACCCAAATTTCTCCACATCAATCCAACGGCTGATATTGCTCTGATTTAATCCAAACTTTAATGATGATGATCAAGGGTCAGGATCTGCCTCGTGGTAGCTCGGATCCTCCAGATTTGCAATGGATGGTCCAGATCACCCTAATCTTTGAATGGACGATCTAGAGCCCTCCGAGCTTGATCCAACGGTTGAATGAGCTCTGATAGGGATGAAACCTTCAGATCTTGATCAATGTGCTTGATCAACCCTAACCCTAGCTTGGATGGCTTCAGATGGTCGGAAATGGCTTGTGGAAGCGAAACGAGTGATCGGACTGAAGAACTGTTGAAACCCTCAAACAGTCCCTGTTCCGGCGCAAATTGAGCTGAAAACTCCAACCAAACTATCCTTCAATCATTCAGATGTTGATCCAAGGTCGAGGTTGAGGAGGTCACGCCTTCAAACTAAAGAAATTGCAGCAACAATGAAGAACAGCGCAAGAAGAATGAAGAACTACGAAGGAAACGGCGAAGACGCGACAGGGAAGAAGGCTGCGGGAGTTTGATTAAATACTTAAGCATTGGACGACCCAGATTTCTCCACATCAATCCAATGGCTGATCTTGCTCTGATTTAATCCAAACATTAATGATGATGATCAGGGTTCAGGATCTGCCTCATGGTAGCTCGGATCCTCCAGATTTGCAACGGATGGTCCAGATCACCCTAATCTTTGAATGGACGATCTAGAGCCCTCCGAGCTTGATCCAACGGTTGAATGAGCTCTGATTGGGATGAAACCTTCAGATCTTGATCAAATTGCTTGATCAACCCTAACCCTAGCTTGGATGGCTTCAGATGGTCCGGAATAGCTCAGATCTAGCCGCTTTTGAATCGAACGACCCAGATTTAATCCTAATCTTGATAACTCGATCCGGGTCACTTCCGACTCAAGTTTGACCCAATATGCAATAGGTCCATGAACCTTTTATGCCTACAAAAATAGATCAAAAATTTAGTGGCCAAATAATCCAATTTTGTGCAAATTTGCAATTAAGTCCAAAATAAGAGGAAGTTCTAAAACCTAGGGTAAAATCACAATTAAGCAAGTAAAACATGGGTCAAACATGGATTTTTGCAATTAAAATAATCAACAAAATGGTACTTATCAGTATGCTATGTCAATTATAGGGTTATGCTTGGTAGAATAGGACTGCTCTACTTATGCTTCTTTTCAAAAACTATTTTATTTCTTATTTCATTTGAAAAATCATTCTTTTTTATTTTATTTAAAATGATTTTCTGACTTAGTTTTTTTTTTCAAAACTTACCCCTTCAAAACTAGGGCTTTTTCGCAAATGGACTTAGCTTAGGCCCTAACCCTAGAACTGCATGCACCTATAGATCTAGAAGTCAGCATCTCATAAGCACCTTAGGGTACTTTTGATTGATAACCTAGACAGGGTTGAGATGCTTAGGTCTATGCCTTGATTCAAGATGCTTTAAGTCAGTGCATTTGTAGTAATTGGGCAATAAATACAAATTAAACAGTAATCAGGTTAAGTGTCAAGGTTAGAAAATCTAACATGATCAGAACACTTAACTTGACTAACCCTAGCGAAAGCTACTGTTTATAACAGTTAGTAAGTAGCCAATAGGGCTAGACAGGACCCGGAAGAGAAAATTTAAATTGATTTGGTACAGTTTATACTTAGATTTAGTTCAGTACAACACCTTACTTTTATTACTCATTTTTTTTGCTATATTTTTTTGATATATGGCAAAGGGGGAGAGATTAGAAAGGAGAGAAAAGAAGGTTTTAAAATTTTTTCAAACATTTAAAATTTTTTCAAACTCTCTATCTCCTTTTTCAAAAAGGTAAAGTAATTCAAAATCACTTTGGAAAAATTTTCTAAGCGTTATAAAATCAAAATCTGGCTTGGAAATTTTTCTAAGTATTAAAACTGCTTGAAAATTTTCTAAGTGTTAAAACTTCAAAATCAGTTTAGAAAATTCTATAAAGTGCAAAGTGTTTTCAAAATTATATTAAGTACTTAACTCAAAAGTGTTTTCAAAATTATTTTATGTACATAACTCAAATTGTTTAAAAAATTCTTTTAAGACCTTAACTCAAATTGTTTAGAAAATTCTTTTAAGTACTTAACTCAAATTGTTTTGAAAATTCGTTTAAGTACTTGTCATCAAAATTCTTTTAAGTACTTATTTTAAAATTGTTTTCAAAATATTCTAAGTACTTACTCTAAATTTTTTTTGGTGCAAAATTTTTTAAGTGTTTCAAAATTCCCATGAAAATTTTCTAAGTGCTAAAGCTAAACATGTTGAAAATTTTCTAAGTGCCCAACTCAAAATATTTTTGAAAATTTTTTTTATCTTAAAAATCTCGTTTTGAAAATTTTCTAAGTATTGAATACATGAAAAAACTTTTCAAGTTTAGAAACAAAGACTTAGACGCTTTTTCAAAAAACCTCACGAATATTTGAAATACTCAAGGGGAGTTTTCTTCCAGGGAAGGAAATTAAAACTGGTACTTTACTTTAATGTTTAACTTATCCTTTTGAAACGGGTTGTCATAAATCAAAAAGGGGGAGATTGTTGGTGTAGGTAACACCTAAGTCAAACCTGGGTTTTGATAATGGCAAAGGGTTCAGAAGTTAAGATGCTATTGTTGTCTAACATGTTCACTGAGTGTGCAGGAAGAAGCCCTAGGTACACTAGGCAAGAATTCCTGACAAAGGGTTGGGCAAAGAAGTCCTGGTCAAGGACTGGGCAAAGAAGTCCTGGTCAAGGACTGGGCAAGAAGACCTGACCGAAAGTCGGGCAAAGAAGTCCTGGTCGAGGACTAGGCACGAAGTCCTGGCAAGGGGCTGGGCACCGAAGACCTCACCGGAAGTTGGGCACGAAGACCTGGTCAGGGTGGATTGGGCAAAAGTCCAACCGAAGGAGTCGGTTGGCAAAAGGTAAACTCTCCTGAGAGGAGTACGTGAGGACGCGTTCCCCGTCGAGGGACCAGTAGGCGTCGATTCGACCTAGGGTTCCATTTGGGAGACCCGAAGTCAGAACCAAGACAGCTACGACTGTAATTATTACATACTATGTTTTTGGGACTAACCTTAGTTGCAGGGTCGAAGGACTGATCGTCTGCAAATGAAGGTTCTTCACTGGGCCTAGGCACCCGAATGAAGTCAGGCGCCCGAATGAAGTCAGGCACCCGAATGGGCTCAGGCGCCCGTAAGGATACGGGCGCCCAAGTGTGAAGGCAAATCCCAAATCATAGCTGCGAAGCCACTAAACCAAGGCGGATCAGGCGCCCGTGAGGTCACGGGCGCCCCCATCAGCTCAGGCGCCCAAGTGGGGAGGATAAGCGCTGACCGGGCCTGCGGATATGGATTCCTGAATTGAAGGGCATGTGTCAGACGCCCCCAACCCATCAGGCGCCCGATAGAGTACAATAAAAGGGGCTCGACCCCAAGGTTTCAACAACATAGTTTTCTAATGCTCTAAAGCTTTTAGATCAAGCGCTAAGCCCCGACAAACTCTAACATCGAGATTCCAGCGTCGACGATGCCCCTCTGCTCTGAAATACGATCCACATAGGGCGTCGGTAACGAAAAGTGTAACTAGTTTTCATTTCTTGCAATATTCCTATAGTCAACTTGTAAACTATTTTGCGCGATTATAGTATTGCCCAAAGTAAACGGTCAAGGACCATGGCCCTTGGAGTAGGTGCCGACTGCGACTCCGAACCAAGTAAGAATCTTGTGTTCCTATGCGTATTTAATTATTTCCGCTGCGTTTTCGCTCTTTATTCTATCCGAAAAGTTTTAACGATATTCACCCCCCCCCCCCGCTCTATCATTGTTTCTTGATCCAACACAATCAACCTCTTGTCATGGTTGATTATGTTTCAATAAGGAGTTGGTAATATGTCCATGTGGGTCTAGAAGATTAGACACTTGGCGCTAATTAGTAGTCCAACAAGGAGTAGTTAACTTTGTGTGAGATTGAAGTCATGGGATGTCATTGTTAACCTAAAGTCATGCATGTTGGGACCGGTGCATGTTGACATGGATGCGGGTTCGTAATTTCAAAATTAATTATGTGCAGCGGAAGGCTTAGCATATATAATTTCTCTAAATCATTTAACCATACATCTAAGCATGCAATTTTATCTTGTGTAGACATGATCATATATTTGAAATTTTGCAGAAACGTAAACTAATTTACATCTTACCTGGCGTAACTCAATGGAAGGGACGAGATCCAACCATAAGCGTCCCTTGGAAGCTCCGCTTCTATTCGCGTCCACGCCGAGTATCTTCGGGATGACTTCGCAAAGCCACGAGTTTCGTGTTCTCGAGAACTACTAGATTCTCCGAGAACGCGACAAGAAAAACCAAGAGAGAAGTCGGAAGACTAACTACAAAAGGATGGCCGGCTGGTGCTCCTTCTTGGGGCTGGTTGTCGCACGGCAAGAAGGGGAGAAGAGAAGGAGAGAAAGAGAGGGAGAGAGTCTATGCCTTCGTCTCTTCAATTATTTTTTAAGCCTTGCCTTGGGTCCTTTATATAGTGGCCTCTCAACCATCAAACCTATCAAATATGGAATAACTTATTCCATCATGCCAAGTTTGATTTTATATCATGGTTAAAATCATATTTTAATTCATGATAAAAATCAATCAAGTCTCTTTTCTCTTATGGAATAAATTTCCTTATCATGGTAAATCAATCCATGATTGATTTTTATAAAATAAACCAATCCATGGTTCATTTTAATTTCCATGAAAAATAATCCAAACCTTGATTTATTATATAAAAAATTTATATCATCCATAATTTTATAAAACAAACCACAGTTGGTTTATTTTATAAATTGAACCAAAAACTTGGTTCTCTCCCTTTGTTGTGGCCGGCCAAGCAAAGAGGATGGAGGCCCTCTTTGGCTGGCCCATCCAAGCCAAGCCCCAATGAATTAAACTTATTTAATTCATCTATTAAGTCTTCAAAAGACTAAGCCATTTTACGCTTCCGATGCGTCTCTGAAAAATTCAGATTCGACTTATCGTTTGGCTCAACCAAACTTAATCTCTCTTGATTGGAAAATCCAATTTTCAACTCGTTTTAAATCTCTCGGATTACTCGTAGTGCGTGTGACTAAATAGGCTTTTGATTTATGTTGGTCGTCTATAATTAATCAATTATAGAACGATCATGAGTGGCACCTAATAGTACATCATGATCCCCAATTAATTGAAAGATCAACGGTTCACCTCAGAAACAATTCTGAAACCCTTCAGCAGCTATAATGATCGTGCCCCATTCCTTCAACATCTTATACCCACTTGGTTCAGGACATGGTCTATGTGTGTCAGTCCCCACTAGGCTGACTACGTCACACCAAGCCCAAGTAATGTTTTCTCGTCTTACGGATTCTAATTACTCTCATGTATTTAAGAGATTCATACTCTGAACATGTCATGCTCTGGCCAGAGGCTTCGAGTAACAATTCGACGATAGGCCTCGGGTATACATCTCCTCGCAAGGAGTGGTGAATCCTTTGTAGGTTGTTCAAACATCTTCGGGCACTTCAGCTTATACACAATCATCCTAGGTCCACACCTCCTTGGAGACGCTTGCTTAAGATGTCAAAGTATAAGTCTCCATGACCAAGTTGACTTGAACACCGCAAGTCAAAAGAACATCGCACTTAAGCAGTAGTAAAAACTTCACTGACATATCTATATGTAGACTACCATATGAAGTTTTATAGCCAGTCACTCCAATGAACTAGTTCCCTTAACTAGCATTCATGTTTATCTCCGGACATCTCAATGTCACCAGCAAGCGAGAATCAGCTGATTAGACAATAACCCATGCTAGTCTCATCAGAATTGATAGTGTCTGTATTTATCAATACATCGACTAGGGACAATTTCAATACTTCACAATTGCACATGTAGAGATAATCACTAGTTGTGAATTCATCACAAATTCTCTCATGCTGTGAATTGTATTGTGGACATTCAGTAAATGAGTTTAAGATCTTAATCAAATACACAAACATGTATACTCAAATAGTGAATATTCATTTATTAGAATAAATGATTACAATCATAAGGTGATTGCCTTAGGACACTTCTCTCATATCACTAACAAACTCCCACTTGGCCTAATGTCAATCGCTACGGTACCCAATACCACAGGCTCTATGTCATCGACCCTCAAACTTGCTTTGAGGCAAGGCCTTAGTTAAAGGATCCGCTAAATTCCTTTCAGTGGGAATTTTCTCAATTTGTATATCATTCCTCCTTATAATCTCTCTGATAAGATGATAGCGGCGAAGCACATGTTTGGATCGCTGATGAGACCTTGGTTCCTTCGCTTGTGCAATAGCTCCATTGTTGTCGCAGTAAACCGATATTGCTTAATCAATGGTTGGAACCACACCAAGTTCTGAGACAAACTTCTTGATCCAGACTGCTTCCTTTGCTGCTTCCGAAGCTGCAATATATTCTGCTTCCGTGGTAGAATCCGCTACGGTGTCTTGCTTGGAACTCATCCAACTTATTGCGCCTCCATTCAAAATAAATACGTATCCGGACTGAGATTTGGAGTCATCCTTATCTGTCTGGAAACTGACATCTGTATACCCACGTATTACCATATCACCTTCTCCATATATTAGGAACACATCCTTAGTGTTTCTTAAGTACTTGAGGATTGTCTTGACAGCCGCCATCCTTCCTTGGGTGTTCGGCTAGGATGAGGGGAGGAGGAGTTTCGAAAATGCAAGAAATGGGAAGAAGAGGTAACTCTCAAAACCCCCCTTTAATAGCCCATTAAGGAGGCAAATGAAGAGTCTCTCCATGACCCTTCATCTTCTTCTTAACCTTAACTTATATCCACTTCATTTCCTCATAGAAATCCCTTGCTAGGTGAGTTGGTTAAGGCTTACATGGTTGTATAAGAGGTCCGAAGTTCAATCCTTGGCTCATGCACCTTTATTTTTATTTTATTTTTATTTCATTTATTTTATTATTTCTATTTCCTAAATTCCAAAAATCCCCCTAAAATCACCCATAATTATACCAATATTCCTAAATAAAATTCTGTTATATTTGTATTAATTTTACCTAATTTATATTAATTTTACCTAATTAATATCTATTTTTGGAGCCCATTTAAAGCTCATTGGTACTTAGTTTTCTCAATTTAAATGAGAAAACATGGATTTTCTAGGCCAAAGTTCTCCTTAATATTTCTAGGTCCCTTGGAAAATTATTTAAACATGCTTAATATTTTAAGAAAATATTAAGAGAATTTTCTGGGTCGTTACAATCCCCCATACCTCGTGAAAGTTCGTCCTCGAACTTAGAATAACTCCGGGTACTTGCGCCTCATCTCGTCCTCGCGCTCCCAGGTAGCTTCTTCGAACCGTTGACTTTGCCATAGGACCTTGACTAAGGGCACTTCCTTACTCCTCAGCTTCTTGATTTCCCTGTCCAAAATCTGGATGGGTCTGCTCTCATAGCTTAGGTCCTCTCGCACTTGCACCGTCTGTGGCTCGATCACTTGGTCCATGTTTGGGATACACTTTTTCAGCAGGGACACATGGAATACGTTATGGATAGCTGACATCTCTGGAGGCAGCTCCAGCTCATATGCCACCTTACCGACTCTTTTCAGAATCTGGTACGGCTCCACATAGCGCGGACGTAATTTTCCTTTCTTCCCAAATCTGGTCACTCCCTTCATAGGGGCCACTTTGAGAAATACCCAATCTCCAGAATTAAATTCCAGTGGTCTACGCCGGACATCGGCATTACTCTTCTGCCGGCTGTGAGCAGTCTCTATCCGTTGTCGAATAGTCTGTATAGCCCGGGTGGCGCTATCGATAACCTCCGTTGTGAGCCCCATTTCCTTCTTTTCACCACCCTCGTACCAGCAAATCGGAGACCTACATCTCCTCCCATACAAGGCTTCATAAGGTGCCATTCCGATAGTAACTTGGTAGCTATTATTGTAAGCAAATTTTGCCAAGCATAGATATCGACACCAACTTCCCTTGAAATCTAGGCACAAGCTCTCAACATATCTTCCAATAACTGATTCACCCGTTCCGTTTGCCCGTCCGTCTGAGGGTGAAAGGCGGTGCTAAATCGCAATTTAGTGCCGAGAGACTTCTGAACGCATTCCCAAAAATGCGAAGTAAAGCGACCATCCCTATCTGAGATGATGGTCTTGGGAACTCCATGAAGCCTAATTACTTCCTTGACATATAATCGAGCCAGTTGCTCAATCGAGTAAGTCATCTTGATTGCTAAGAAGTGAGCAGACTTTGTCAGCCTGTCCACAATCACCCATATGGCATCATATCCATTTGTAGTCCTGGGAAGCCCTGAAATGAAGTCCATAGAGATGTCTTCCCATTTCCACTCCGGAATCGGGAGTGGCTGCAGAACTCCCCGGGTCGCTGATGTTCTGCTTTCACTTGCTGGCAGGTCGTGCAAGTACTAACATACTGAGCCACATCCCTCTTCATACCGGACCACCAGAACCTCTCCTTCAGATCTTGATACATCTTGGTGGATCCTGGGTGCATTGAATAAGGGGTCTCGTGAGCTTCCGTCAGTATTTTTCTTCGAAGCTCCGAGTCATTAGGGATACATAGACGATCCCTAAGGTATAATACTCCCCCTTTGGCGATATGAAAACCCTCGCCCTTTCCTTCTCGGATCTCCTCTTTTATTTTCTGGAGACCCAGATCCCCATTTTGTTTTATCCACTATGTCCTCAAACAGCGTGGGGGGTATTGTCATGGTGTAAAGTCGTCCGGTGATGACCTCGACCCCAAAATTAACCATTTCTCTTTCGAGTGGTTGGGGTAGTCTAGATATAGACATCAAGGTGCCACTTGACTTCCGGCTGAGTGCATCGGCCACTTTGTTTGCCTTCCCTGGATGGTAGAAGATCTCGTAGTCATAATATTTCACCAACTCAAGCCATCGGCGTTGCCTCATGTTTAGGTCTTTCTGAGTGAAGAAATATCGTAGACTCGGGCGGTCTGTATAAATCTTACACTGCGCTCCATATAGATAATGCCTCTATATCTTAAGAGCGAAACCACCGCAGCCAATTCCAGATCGTGAGTGGGGTAGTTCTGCTCATTTTCCTTGAGTTGCCTAGAGGCGTAAGCAATGACCTTACCACTCTGCCTAAGTACAGCTTCAAGTCCTAGCTTGGAAGCATCGCTGTATATATCGAAGTTCTGCTTATCTCCTCGACATATAATTGGCTAATGTCATTATTAACTCCATGATATAATTATATGCATATATCATAATTATATACTTATTTTAATTATGGGTAAACCTAATAATAGTATGCTTTCGAAATATTAGTTATCAGCCCGAGTTATGAATTAGATTAGTGTATGATTATTATAGAATAGGTGAGATCCTCCTTATTATATTGCCATAAAATAACTCAACGTAGTCTTATATATTATATCTAAGATATCAGTGACTATATATTATATCTAAGATATCAGTGACCCATAACCTGTAATAAGTGTTAACATAATTAGAACCCTACCCTATGCGTCCCTACCTAAGTTATACCGTATGACCTATACCATTAATTATATCAATATTAATACCATGGAACTAATGCTATATGCTAACATAGGTGAGAGTGTTATAATCTCCTGTGGGTAGGCTATCAGATAATTTTCTACATGTGACTATATTATAGATTATACTTAGTATCATAAATTATAGTTTTTTTCTACACCTATATTATTCTAAATATTTAATAAATAAGATAAAGTATCATTCGTCGTTACATATCGTAACGTACTTTTCATCATAAATATCATTCATACTGGCATACCTTAAAATTATAAAACATCTTCCTCCTATAAGATACGTAAAGAGGTACTTACTTGGAAGCGGCAGGAAGAGGGCTTGATGTGTGTGTAGTGAGATGGTTACTGCTCTGATACCAACCTGTAACGCCCGCTTTTTTTTTTCCTAAGCGGCGTTACGTTAACATGCTTAGGGCATGTAGACATCATAAGGCAGCGGAATAACTTAACTTATACATGCCCTGTTACCATTCTTAACTTATTGACATGGGAACCTTAGCATATTAACTTTGAACTTAAGCATCATATCATGTCTCACATAACATCATATCATAAGGTTCCATAAGTCATTATTCAAACATATAAGTAAACATATCGTTTCCTGGGCCAAGTCACTACGACACACATGCGTTCTTGCCCTGCTGCTGCTTCCTTCATTGTCCCCTTGAATGATCTGCGGTATAAGGAAATAAGACTATAAGCACACAGGCTTAGTAAGACTCTTTCCTACTCACAAAACCATTCATCATTCATCATCTCATAATGAGCACATAAACATTAACATACTTGATGCTCTACATAGAACATAACATCTTACGTCACTTGTCGTATACATAGCATGGCATGAACATAATCATAGTAACATTCTATGCATGGCATGACACATGGCATAAACATAAACATCATAGACATTCTAAGCATGACATAATTCATGGCATAAACATAAACATCATAGACATTCTAAGCATGGCATAATTCATGGCATAATTCATAAACATAGTGAACATAATTCATGGCATAAATCATAAACATAGTGAACCTTCTAAGCATGGCATAATTCATGGCATAAACATAAACATCATAGACATTCTAAGCATGGCATAATTCATGGCATAATTCATAAACATAGTGAACATTCTAAGCATGGCATAATTCATGGCATAAAACCTATCATAGCATATGAACCTCTTCCTAACATAATCATGGCATAGATCATTCATTCTCCTGCATACTTCTTAACATGAAACATAAGCATAAAATCTTATCAACATAGCATAATGCATAACATGAATGGATGCATGAGTGGAATGCATATACATAAGGGATGCTTAACTTTTAAAATATACTTTTAAATGCTTAAACATAATCATCATACATCATTTGAGGTCCCCGGCTTGTACCACATACATACATCATAGCGCGCATCCCTAGCAAGTCCGAGGTCGCTAGCCCCAACCTACTAGGGTAAGGATAGCATAGTCGGTAGTCCCCAAACCAAGGCGTTCTTAAGGTGCCCATCCCTGTTACCTAGCTCCGGTAGGGCCAGAACCGTGGACAGCTCCGGTAGTCCAAAACCGGGGCGTTCTTAAGGTGCCCATCCCATGGACCCATACTTCGGTCCGGTACAAGCCCATACATAAAGTAAAATACTTTTCATGTGTCATCATTCATATGGCATTCATGGCATCTTTAACATAGCATCACTTGTTACGGCTCGGCCCGTCTACCGGCCCATTTACCGGTCCTCATGACCGTCGTACCGTCGACCATCGACCGTGCCATTTTAGCATATTTATGCCTTAAAGACATAAGCATCATCTTTCATTCATCATCATTCATAGCATATTCATTCATTCATCATACTTAACATCATCATTATGCCTTAGAGGCATGAACCTTAACTTCATTCTTCACTTTCATTCATAGACATGGCATCATTTTCATTCTTAAACATGGCATCATTTTCATTCTTAAACATGGCATCATCCTCATTCTTAAACATAAACATAACATACTTAACATGGCATCATTCATATCATGAACCTAACATATCATAGCATCATTTTTATCGTGATCATAACCCTATCATTCTTATCATGGCATCATTCATATCCTGAATATAAACTTATCATACTTATCATGGCAACACATAAACATATACTTGATGTTAAAGGCTCAACCCTAACCCTTGGGTCCTTGAGGTTGGCCGAAACATATGGGGTCTCTAGGGTACCCCAAAAATTCCCAAAAATTGTATTAAACCTCTAGACTTCATGAGAGTACATTAAACATCATGATTGGGATTTTTATCATCATTTTAGATGCTTAAACATGGCGGCCGAAACCCTAGGGTGTCCTAGGGTGCTTGCTTAGGTTCCTTCATGTTGGCCGAAACCCTAGGGTATCCTAGGGTACTCCAAAAATCCCCAAAAATTATACTTAACCTCTACACATCATAAGAGAACATTAAATAACATTATCATGATTTTTGTCATAATTATAGACCTGTAAATCATGGTGGCCGAAACCCTTAAACTTAGGGTTCCTAGTTTTGTTTCTTTCATGTTGGACGAAACCTTAGGGTGTCCTAGGGTACTCCAAAAATCCCCAAAAATTATACTTAACCTCTACACATCATAAGGCAACATAAATAACATTATCATGATTTTTACCATAATTATAGACCTGTAAATCATGGTGGCCGAGACCCTTAAACTTAAGGTTCTTAGTTTTTCTTCCTTTCAACATCAAATCCAAAAACTAACCAATATATCTGCTAAAAATCATGGAAATCATAGGGAACTATTATACCACAGGTGAGGGAGTCTTACCTTGGGTTTCTTGATTTTTCAAACCATGGAAGAGAAGAAAATGGTAAGATCTTTGGACCCTTGCCTCCTTGTCCTTGTATCCTTGGAAAAACTTAGATCTTGGGGATAAGACCTCTTGTGGAGTTTTTCCAAGGGGAAATCCTTCCTTGGGTGTTCGGCTAGGATGAGGGGAGGAGGAGTTTTGAAAATACAAGAAATGGGAAGAAGAGGTAACTCCCAAAACCCCCCTTTAATAGCCCATTAAGGAGGCAAATGAAGAGTCTCTCCATGACCCTTCATCTTCTTCTTAATCTTAACTTATATCCACTTCATTTCCTCATAGAAATCCCTTGCTAGGTGAGTTGGTTAAGGCTTACATGGTTGTACAAGAGGTCCAAGGTTCAATCCTTGGCTCATGCACCTTTATTTTTATTTTATTTTTATTTCATTTATTTTATTATTTCTATTTCCTAAATTCCGAAAATCCCCCTAAAATCACCCATAATTATGCCAATATTCCTAAATAAAATTCTTTTATATTTGTATTAATTTTACCTAATTTATATTAATTTTACCTAATTAATATCCATTTTTGGAGCCCATTTAAAGCTCATTGGTACTTAGTTTTCTCAATTTAAATGAGAAAACATGGATTTTCTAGGCCAAAGTTCTCCTTAATATTTTTAGGTCCCTTGGAAAATTATTTAAACATGCTTTATATTTTAAGAAAATATTAAGAGAATTTTTCGGGTCGTTACAGATGAGTCCCTTGTCAAGCAGCTCCTGTAACTGTCCCTGTAGTTCTTTTAATTCCGTCGGCGCCATACGGTACGGTGCCTTAGAAATGGGGTTAGTACCAGGAACCAACTCAATTGCAAATTCTATATCTCTTTCAGGTGCTAACCCTGGTAAGTCATCGGGAAATACCTCTGGGTAATTGCGTACGACTTTGACGTCTTCTAGCTCCGGGCCCTCTGTAGGACTGGTATCAACCACATGAGCTAGAAACCCAGAGCATCCATTTTCTAACATCTTCCTTGCTTTCAGAGCCGACAAGAATTTTCTTGTCCTCTTCTTCGGCTCTCCGATAAATTCAAATAGAATTCCCTCCTAAGGTCGGAAGATAACCTTTCGTTTACGGCACTCGATAGAGGCGCCATATTTGTTCAAGAAATCCATGCCCTAGTGATTACAATATGTAACCACCCTCTTACCCCATATTCTAAATTATTAATGAATATGTATATCTATAAGAGGAAGTATCGTTCATGTTCACATATCTTACAATTACTTGTCATTATCTATCATACAGGTGATAAATAAACTAATGTGAGAATTAATATTACTTTCCTTAGTTATGCAAGCATTAATCATCTCCATATAATCATTACTATACATGAAATAAAGTAAAGCGAGGTTAGGATCTCTTACTTGGAAGCGGCAGGATGAAGCTTGATGTGTATGTGGTGGAGGGGAAATCTGCTCTGATACCAACCTGTAATGTCCGCCCTTATATCTACTCTCGGGGCGGGGTTACGTACTAGTCATTCATTCATATAATAAAATTTTAACATACAATAGAAGCAAGAGTGCAAGGACTAAGTGCTGAGCATGCTTGTCTAAATTATCAAGTGATATTTACAAGTGCTAAGCATACTAGCGAGTACATGTCAATCAAATATCATGCTTGAATCATTAGAACATCATTCGAAATATTTTAATCAAGAGTTATTCTATAACATGATAGTTTCGCATATTATTTCAAACTCCTAATATAATCAAACAAAATCAAGTATATGAAGATTCCAAGTGTAATCACTATCATGCAATATCAATGCTAATCACTACGTTCATTGTCAAGGAGCATAAACATAAGCATAATAAAGTAGATATAAGAATCTTTCTTTCCCGAGCCACCACCCCACACATCTTCAGCCTCCTGCCTCTTCCTTTAGTTTAAGTGTTCCTTACCCTTATCTGCAGCATAAGACAACACATAAACTAGTAAGCACAAATGCTTAGTAAGGATCCTGTCCTACTCGCAAAATCCATACGAAAGAATACAACATGTACACATAATAAATCATAAGCATGAGTTCATCAAAGCATACTAAACATCCAAGTTTCTAAGCATGCAGTATCAAGTACCTTAAGCACACTCTTCACATATAATAAATGTTTTCAATGAATGTTTTCAAAACAATTCCATAAAGGTATTACTTAAAAATACATCCGTATCATATAGGGCCCTGTTGTGTACCACATATTGCGCGGATCACATATTGCGCGTTCCCTAATGAATTGGGGTAGCGAGCCACCAACCAATTAGAGCAGGACCCTTCTGTCCTACCGGAGCCATGACCTTACGTTAACATGCACCCCGGATTTGTTTAACGACCCCCTTCCGAGTCGGGTACACAACTTCCAAAGTAAAATACTTATCATGCTTTTACATATATGCTAAGGAGTACTCCAAATCCACTCTTAAGGGACACACCACTCTTCAAGGGTGCTCATGATCCCATAGGGACACACCACACAACATAAGGGGTGCTCTTGATCCCATACTTAGTGGAGTATCCTTTCAAGCATTTTATCATACACATCACATGCAATTCATAAAGGGTGCCCCATGGGCTATATTAACATGCTCATACATACATCATATTTCAACCACTTACACATACTTATTTATGACAAGATTGGTCACATAAATCATATTCATGTCATAGGAAGTGGTAGCATGCTTCATGAGTTAATTGAGTTCTTCTTAACCCTAAACCTAAGGTTTTGGCCGAAAGTCAAGGGTAGAGGTAGCTTAGGTTTTTGACATCAAACATCACATACAAACATCATATATAAATACATCATGTATCATACTAAGCATAGCATACATCATGGGGTAATCAACTTTCACAAACCCAATATATCACGCCTTGGCCGAAAATCATGCTAGGGGAAATTAAGATTTCCAATCAAGTATTCCATTTAAACATCACATGCATCTACATATTATCTTATTAAACATAATCATGTCTCATAGGGTAGTTTCACCTTCACAATCCCTAATGTTCATGCCTTGGCCGAATATCACATACTAGGGAACCTTAAGATTTCCAAATCAAGCATTTCATTTAGACATCACATGCATATACATATCATTTTACTAAACATAATCATGTCTCGTAGGGTAGTTTAACCTTCACATATATTTCATGCAACATATTAAGCCTAGAATACATCCTAGGATAATCATGCACCCTAAACCCTAATTTTTCTAGGGTTGGCCGAGAGTCAAGGGTAGGGGAAACTAGGGTTCTTGAACTTAGGTTTCACACAAACATTTACACAAACACTTTGTCTACACAACTAAACATGGATACATCATAGGAAACCATACAACCCTAAACCCTCTTTACTTCATGTTTTGGCCGAAACCTTATAGGGGGTTCAACCCTAATTTTTGTCATCACAACATGTAGGGAAAACAACAAATAAGTATACCCTAAATTCCAAGGGGTCTTCTCATGCATCAAGGAGTAACCAAAGTCTCCCCCTTGGGGGTGGCCGAAACCTACTCAAGGGTGAAACCCTAAAATTTTGTTCATAACATCATGAAGGAAACAACATATACATATACCCTAAGTTCCAAGGGTCTACTCATGTAACAAGAAGTAACCAAGGCCTCCTCTAAGGGGGTGGCCGAAACTCACTAAAGGGGAAAGATCCCCATTTTCGAAAACTATAAGGAGAAGAACTCATAAAATAACCATTACACTGCAGGCGAGGGGATACTTACATCCTTTCGCTTGAATTTCTCCTTCTTTTACTTCTTAGGGTACCCTTGGTTGAAGGAGAGGTGAGAATTTCCCTTGTTAGACTTCTCTAGCACTCTTGGCCCTAGTAGAGGGCAAGATCCTTGAATGGCTCCTCTTCCTTCCAATTCCCTAGGGTTAGAACCCTAGGGTGCACTTTTCGAAAATGAAAAGGGGGAAGAAGGGCTCTAGGTTTTCGAAAATTGAAGTGGGGAAGAAGAAGAAGAAATGTAACTTCTTTCTCCCTCTCTTATTTATACTCTTCTCATGAAGGGACATGTCTCTTCACTTCCCTAGCTTTAACAAGCATGTTTCTTATTCTCTCAACATGAAACATGGCTTGGTGCAATGGTTACGACATTGTTAGTGCAACTAGGAGGTTCAAGGTTCAATCCTTGCTTCCTCCTTTCTACATTTTCTTTTTATCACATTTTGCACTAATCCACATCCAAGCCCATTAAGCCAAGCCCATCATGAAATTTCATAATAATAATGTTTCATGAATTTCATAATATTTCATATGGGAAAATTTTGGGGTGTTACAGAGATAGCTTGTATCCATGCCATTAGTTAAGATTTGTTTTCATCTAATAATGATTTTGAGTTCATATATGGTTTGGATTGAGTAGGATAGGTTATGTTTTATGGAAGTGAATGTTGGTTTTACTTTAGGTGGTTGATCTGTTGGTTTTGGTTGTCTTATGAAGGGAGCTGGCTGTGAATTACATTAGATAAGGATGGTTATTAAGTTAGTCGTTAGATGTGTGAACTATTTGATCCTTGGATTTTTCGACTACGGGATGACTGATCTAACTGTCCTGCTACCGTGAGTTAGCTTAATTAGATTATGTTCAATCCTTGCTTCCTCCTTTCTACATTTTCTTTTTATCACATTTTGCACTAATCCACATCCAAGCCCATTAAGCCAAGCCCATCATGAAATTTCATAATAATAATGTTTCATGAATTTCATAATATTTCATATGGGAAAATTTTGGGGTGTTACAGAGATAGCTTGTGTCCATGCCATTAGTTAAGATTTGTTTTCATCTAATAATGATTTTGAGTTCATATATGGTTTGGATTGAGTAGGATAGGTTATGTTTTATGGAAGTGAATGTTGGTTTTACTTTAGGTGGTTGATCTGTTGGTTTTGGTTGTCTTATGAAGGGAGCTGGCTGTGAATTACATTAGATAAGGATGGTTATTAAGTTAGTCGTTAGATGTGTGAACTATTTGATCCTTGGATTTTTCGACTACGGGATGACTGATCTAACTGTCCTGCTACCGTGAGTTAGTTTAATTAGATTATATTCATTATTTAGTCATGTTTGGAGCTTTAGATCAGTAGCTTGATGGATTTGGGGCAATGTGTTGGTGGATTGGTTTTGGTTCTCGTTGGTTTGATCCTGTACTATGGCTTGCCGTGAGTTGAGAATATGGGTAGTTCTGTGGTGAGTTTCGAATTGATTTGTTTGTGGTTTGATCTTGTTAATGCTCTGCTTGGGTTGATCTTTACGTCACCATGAGCTACCTTGCGTATTAGGGTTGTTGTAGTTTTGATATTGGGTGTCTAGGCATCGATCTTTAATTGGGGATTTACTTATTTAAATAGATGTTGAATTAGGGGTGGATCCTAATTATGTTTAGTAGTTAGACTAGCTATTTTATTAATCGAATAAGTAGCTAAACGTTGTTCTTGATGTAGGACATTCACTTTGGATATATACGGTTGATTGTGAGGAGGTTCCCTCTGATACGTAGATAATATTACAAGCAGGATACTTCTCCTTTGTATCTTATAGATAATTGATCTTAAATGCATGGTTGTTTGTTTCTTAATAAGACTACTTTACCTTATTCTTTATTTTTGATATTGTTAGTTGATACTTTCTTTGTTTGATCATTGAGTTAATCAAATTTATATCCATACAGTCTCGCCTATTGACTTCTTGATCAATAAAATATCGCTTGTACGCGAGTACTTAGAAATCATCATTAATCACAACTAGGTTTGGTTGTCATTAGAGATATCCTACTCAGTAGTTTAGTGGCATGTTTAGTGATTCTGGTATGTATTTATTATATCGCTGCATAGTTCACTTGGATAATTGTATATTTAGTATCATGCACCATGTCTGCATAGTTGCATTGCTGACGAGTATTGACTTCTATATGGTTAAGCCCGTCATCAGTCATTTAGTTGCTCTACCCACTCAACCACTCATAGTGGTAGTTTCTATAGTGTGAGCAACTGTCCTGTTATGCCACACTCGAACACTCATAAGTAGTAGATGATGGAGTTGTAGACAACCAGTTCACACCCTCACTATTATTTTCGAGAGATACCAGAGTTGTTAGTGGCTCCCTCTTATTCCTGTGATTTTTGGAGTAGTTGGCTCTCCAACATCCTATCCACTCAACCACTCATACTAGTGGTAATAATTGGAGTGTGTGCAATTGTAATAGTCTTACCCACTCGACTACACATATGTGATCTGATGGCGGTTTGACTGGTGTCAGGGGTGACACATGTCATTGCATCATATGCACTTATTGCATTTTGTATTTTCTTGTATTTGCTATATTTATATGAGCTATGATTGATGCATTTGTTTGACATATATGCATGCTTTATTATTGCACTATCATTCTGTTTCACACATGCCTAAATGTTATTCTGTTTTTGGAGACTGTATACTGTTGTTTCTTTCTGCTTGTTATACTTTTTATTTTGCCATGCATTTAACCCCTATTATACCCGCAGAGTACGCTCGAACTCACCAACTCTACCATCTAATTCTATTTTAGGTAACAAATAGATAAATTACTTGGAGCTAGGAGAGGATCCAATCATCGGTCTCATAGTGTCGAGCGTTTTGTAGTTTTTCCCCTTTTACATTATTTCCGCACATTCGTTATTTGCGATTTATTTCATGACACTGGTACTTATGTTTTCAATAGACTTATGTATAATTTGGTATGTTGATCGTGTTAGTGATATGAGAGAAGTGTCATAAGGCAATCGCCTTATGATTGTAAACATTAATTTTAATAAATGATAATTCACTATTTGAGTATACATGTTAGTGTATTTGATTGGGATCTTAAACTCATCTACTGAATGTCCGCAATACAATTCACAGCATAAGAGAATTTGTGATAGGATCACAACTAGTGATTATCTCTACATGTGCAATTGTGAAGTATTGAAAATATCCCTAGTCGATGAATTGATAAAAACGGACACTATCAATTCTGTTGAGACTAGCATGGGTTATTCTCTAATCAGCTGATTCTCACTGGCTGGTGACATTGGGATGTCCGGAGATAAACATGGATGCTAGTTAAGGGAACTAGTTCATTGGAGTGACTAGCGGTAAAACTTCATATGGTAATCTACATAGATATGTCAATGAAGTTCTTACTGCAGGTTAAGTGCGATGTTCCTTTGACTTATGGTGTTCAAGTCATCTTGGTCATGGAGACTTATACTTTAACATCTTAAGCAAGCATCTCCAAGGAGGTGTGGACCCAGGATGATTGGGTATAAGCCGAAGTGCCCGAAGATGTTTGAACAACCTACAAAGGATTCACCACTCCTTGCGAGGAGATGTATACCCAGGCCTATCGTCGGATTGTTACTCAAAGACTCTGGCCAGAGCATGTCATGTTTAGAGTATGAGTCTCTTAAATACATGAGAGTAATTAGAAATCCAAAGGACGAGAAAGACACTACTTGGGCTAGGTGTGACGTAGTCAGCCTAGTGGGGACTGACACATACAGACCATGTCCTGAACCAAGAGGGTATAAGATGGTGAAGGGAATGAGGCACGATTTATTAGAGCTGCTGAAGGGTTTCAGAAATATTTCTGAGGTCAACCGTTGATCTTTCGATTAATTGGGGGTCATGATGTACTACTAGGTGCCACTCATGATCGTTCTATAATTGGTTAATTATAGACGGCCAACATAAATCGAAAGCCTATTTAGTCACACGCACTACGAGTAATCCGAGGGATTTAAAACGAGCTGAAAATTGGATTTTCCAATCAAGAGAAATAAGTCGAATCTGAATTAATCAGAGGCGCAATGGAAGCTTAAAATGCCTAAGTCTTTTGAAAGCTTATCGGGCGAATTAAATGAGTTTAATTCGTGATGGGTTCGGCTCGATTTGGCCGGCCAACGAGGGTGCCAACCCCCTTTGGTTTGGCCGGCCACAACAATGGGGAGAAACCAATTTATTTGGTTTAATTAATAAAATAAATCTAGCGTGATTTGTTTTATAAATTATGGATAAATAAATTTGTATAAAGAAATTTATATAAATAAATTTATAGAAATTTATTCTTTTTTATGGAAATTAAATTGATCCATAGAATGGTTTATTTTAATTTTATAAAATCAATTATGAATTGATTTTTCCATAATAAAGAAAACTTTATAAATTTCTTGTAAAATTTATTCCATAATAAAAGGAGAGATATATTTGTTTTATTATAAAGTTAGTTATAATAAAACTTGGCTTAAACGGAATAATTTATAAGGAAATTTATAGGATAATTTCTTATGAAAAATTCCGTTAAAAGAGAGAGTTGGCAAGGGAGAGGCTACTATATAAAGGAACCAAAGGCAAGCCTTGAATTCCCAATTAGAGTTATCATGAGATTAATTCTCTCCCTCTCTCTCTTAATCTCTCCCTCTCCTTCTCCTTTCCTCCTAGGGCCGGCGCCCTCCTCTACTTGCTAGGGCCGGCGCACATCTACCCTAGGGCCGGTGCACCACCCTCCCTTGAGGTTGCCGTGGGTCATCATCACCAAGTAGAAGCCAACCACGAAGAAGAAGAAGCGGATTGCAACTCCTTCCTTCCCGGAATTTAGATTCCGTTTCTTGGTGGTTAGTTTCCTTTCTTCTCTCTTGATCTTCTAGTTGTGCCTTTAGAGAATCTAGTAGTTCTTGTCGGCACAAAACTCGTGACTTTGCGAAGTCATCCCGAAGAGAACTAGGCGTGGACGCGAATAGAGGCGGAGTTTCCAAGGGACGCTACGGTTGGATCTCGTCCCTTACTTCGAGTTACGAGAGGTACAAAGTAAATTAGTTTACTTTTCCGCAAAGTTTTAATTTATGATCATATCCACACATCATAAGGTTGCATGCTAGATACGTGGTTAAAATAATTTGAGAAATTATTTTATGCTAATTCTTCCGCTGCACGTAAAAATTTAAAATTTTACGAACCCGTATCCTTGTCAACATGCACCCGGTCCCAACAGTGGTATCAGAGCCGGTTAGTGTTCGACATAATCATATAATTGTTTTGTGGAAAACTTTGTCATAGTCTCAATTTTGGAAAAATTTTTCAATTATGGAAACTTTCCAATTATAATAAATTTTAGATTTAGGAATTTCAAAGTTTGGAAATCCTCATGAAATTTCGCAAACGTTTGAAATATCCTAGTTTCTGAAATTTTATGATAATTGTGAAAACATCCCATCTTTGGAAACTTTCCAATTTTGGAAATTTTTCTATTTTAGAAATTTTCCAATTTTGGAAATATGTAAGTTTTCTTTGTACCAGAAACTTACAATTACTCTGAAAACCTATTATGAAATCTCGCAATTTTGGGCACTTTCATTCAAGAAAGTCTAAACAAATTTATGGACAATTAATTGACAATTAAATTTGAATTAGTTTTTAAATTGTCAACAAAATTCTTTATTTTGGATTAAGCCTCGGGGAGCCGTCCAATATAAAGTTAGTTGTTATAATTTAATTTCCCAATTTTAAATGAAATTGTCATGTTTAATTTGGTTACGCTTCCGAAGCGGACCAAATTGAATTTATGACAAATTTCTTTTCTTTGGGTATCTGAGCCTCGGGGAGCCACCCTTAGAAAATAATTTGTTGTAATTAATTAAATCCATGAATAAAATATGATTTAAGAGGTGATGCTTTTACATATTGTTGTCTCCAAAATTAATTAGGAAAATTGTTTCCTATAGAGTTTTCTTAAATGAGATTTTCATGAAAATAATATGTGGTTGAATTAAGGGAATCTCTCTCTTAATTTAATAAGATTTGATTTAGAGAAATCAAAGTCTTAAAATATATTATTTCCGAAATTGATTATGACAATTTAGGAAATTGTTTCCCAAAACAATTCCTTAAATAAAGTATGAAAATAGAATTAGGAAATCCGGTTCCTGATTCAATTAATGAGACTTGATAAATTAAGTCACATACATACTTTATTAAGGAAATCGTTAGTCATGACATAATGTCATGAATGTGCTTAGAAAAGAAAGGATGAGACCCAAAACCCCTTACAAAATATTAAGGCCAACACCTTCCATTAATATGGTTAGAATCGAAGTTTTGTTTCTTGTTTGGGTTGATGGACACATCCATGCCCGGCTTGAACCTCAACATGTTCAAACCATGGAATTAGTTTATGAATAATATAGTTTGAGTCAGAGGTCAATCCTTAGTTTTGGTTGTTGAACACATCCAAGCCTGACTAAGCAGTTGAATAAGCTCCAACCATATTAAAACTATTTCTTGATTAATGGGTCAGCCTTAAGCTTGGAGCATCAATTTGCTGTGCCACAGCCAAGGTCGATGTAAAGAGAGGTGCAGTTGGGTGCTATATACATTGTTACATACTTGTTAATGAGTTAACCCAATGATTTATGCAAACATTCAATTAGTTGATAGCATAAAGTGATAGTTACATATATGTGATGTGTAATCGGTATAATTACCTACATTCATAGCTAAGAATAATTTGATGGCCACAGCCATGGTTGTTTTTATCTATGGTTAGATATCAACCTATTTGGAGATGCTCCTACAATCTCTCGAATTGATAAAAGGGGTTATTCAATTTGAAAAATAAATAGGATTTTAATTAATGTATATTGATACATTCATTATCATTCTTCTCACATAAGCTCAATTTGTATTTCTAGGTTAATCACTCGATCATGTCTTCTCTAAACTTGCGTTCCATTTTGGACACCAATAAACTGACTAGGCCGAACTTCATGGACTGGCTTCAAAACCTGAGAATAGTCCTCGAGGCAGAGAAGCTTGCTTATGTCATTGAAAATCTACTTCCCAACCGTCCACCAGAGGGTGCAACTCCAGAACAGTTAGTGGCCTATCAGAAACATGTGACTGATTCTGAACTTGCGAGTTGCATTATGCTAGCCTCTATGGTACCTGAGTTGCAAAAGCAGCATGAGCATATGGATGCCTATACCATCATCTTCCATCTTCATGAGTTGTTCGAAGAGCAGGCGAGATCCGAAAGGTTCGAAGTCTCCAGACTCCTCTTCACCTCTAAGATGCAGGAAGGCACTTCTGCCTCACAATTTGTGTTAAAGATGTTGGGGTACATTGAGCGACTAAACACACTCAGTTTTGCAATGGATCATGAACTAAGTATAGACTTAATTCTGCATTGTTTGCCCAAGAGTTATTCACAATTTGTGATGAACTATCGGATGAACAAGCTGGAAACTACCATTCCTGAGTTGCTCAACCTGTTGAAGATTGTAGAGCCTTCTGTAAAGCAGGATCAAAAGACGGTTCTGTTAGTTGGTTCCTCGAAGAAAGGTTCTAAGAGGAAGGCCAAAGAATAGAATAAAGGAAAGAAGAAAAAGGCCAAAAAGACTGAAAAGAAACCAAAAGGAACTTGCCATCATTGTGGTAAGGAGGGTCACTGGCGAAGAAACTGCAAGGTTTATCTTGAGTCCATGAAGAATAAGGCATCCGATGCCCCATCCTCTTCAGGTATCTTCGTTATTGAATGACACTCTATTTCCTCTGATACCTAGGTACTTGATACTGGGTGTAGCTCACATATATGTAATGACATACAGGGGCTAAGGAATAGAAGAAGACTCGTCAAAGGAGAAGCGAATTTACAAGTTAGAAATGGAGTAAAGATTGCTGCTGTTGCCATCGGAACATATTTGCTAAAGCTCCCCACTGGACGTGTCTTAGAATTGGATAATTGTTATTTTGTTCCTTCGTTAATAAAGAACATTGTATCTATTTCATGTTTGAATGAAAAGGGTTATCATTTAACTTTTAGTAACAATTGTTGTTACATAACTTTAAATGACGTTCTTTATGGGAATGGAACTTTGTGCAATGGTATCTACACGTTAGATTTATCCAGTGACATTTTCAATATCGAAGTTAGCAACAAACGTGCTCGAATAGATAATCGAATAGACTCCTACACTTGGCATTGCCGTCTTGGCCATGTAAGTAAGAAACGCATGACCGAATTACACCGATGTGGAATTCTAGAATCATTTGAACCCGGTTCATTTGATACATGCGAATCATGCTTAAAAGGCAAGATGACCAAATTACCCTTTTCCGGAAAAGGTAATCCAGTGGGAGAATTGCTTGGTCTAATACATACTGATGTATGTGGACCAATGTCAACTCTTGCACAAGCTACTTCATCACCTTTATCGATGATCACTCACGATTCGGGTATGCGTTCTTCATGAAACACAAATCTGAAGCCATTGAGAAATTCAAAGAGTTCAGAAATGAAGTAGAGAAACAGCTTGGCAAAAGTATTAAGATACTTCGATCCGATCGGGGTGGTGAATGCATGAGTCAAGAGTTTCAAGATTATCTTAAGGACTATGGGATATTGTCCCAATGGACTCCGCCATATACGCCACAGCATAATGGTGTATCTGAGAGGCGTAACCGAACCTTGATGGACATGGTTAGGTCTATGATGAATCATGCAACTCTTCCAAAATCCTTTTGGGGCTATGCACTAAAGACAGCTGTTTACTTGCTAAACAGAGTCCCGACCAAGGTAGTCTCAACTACTCCATATGGGACATGGAATAGTAAGAAACTCCACTTAACTCACCTTAAGATATGGGGTTGTCCGGCTTATGTGAAGCGGGCTGTATCAGACAAATTGGATGCTAAGTCTGATAAATGTCTATTTATTGGATACCCTAAGGAAACGAAGGGTTACCAATTCTATCATCCCTTGGAATAGAAGGTGTTTGTTTCAAGGCATGCTGTATTTCTGGAAAGAGAATTTCTTTTACAAGAAAACAGTGGGAGTGGCATTGAACTTGATGAAGTTCAAGAAACTCCAATAGACATTACAGAGACACCTAGTCTAGACCCACAACCAATACCTCATAATGATGAGCTATCAGTTGAACCTAAAACAACACCACCTCTTCGTAGGTCTGATAGGACACACAATATTCCAGAGAGATACGGATTTCTCATAAGTGAATCGAACGACGTGTTACTCATAAGCGATGACGAACCTATCAGTTATGAAGATGCTCTGAAAAGTTCAGAAAGGGACAAATGGCTTGAAGCCATGAAGTCGGAAATGGATTTCATGTACGAAAATCAAGTATGGGACTTGGTTAACCCACCTGAAGGGATTAAGCCCATAGGGTGCAAGTGGGTTTTCAAGAAGAAAACCAACATGGAAGGTAATATAGTTACCTTTAAGGCTAGATTAGTGGCAAAAGGATATCGTCAAAAACAAGGAATTGATTATGACGAAACCTATTCGCTAGTAGCTATGCCTAAATCCATTCGGATGCTCCTAGCCATAGCAGCTCATTATGATTATGAGATATGGCAAATGGATGTGAAAACAGCTTTCCTTAATGGAAACATGCTTGAGGATGTATACATGATACAACCTGAAGGTTTCACATCGGTTGATAAAACCAAAGTATGCAAGCTTCGACGATCCATATATGGACTGAAGCAAGCATCCAGGAGCTGGAACATCCGTTTTGATGAGACAATCAAAGAGTTTGATTTCTCACAAAATCCTGACGAACCTTGTGTGTATAAGAAGGTTAGTGGGAGTGCAGTCGTATTCCTAGTATTATATGTCGATGACATATTACTTATAGGAAACGATATATCAGTCTTACAAACAGTTAAAATTTAGTTGTCCAAAACTTTCTCAATGAAAGACCTGGAGAAGCAACCTATATCCTTGGGATTAGAATCTATAGAGATAGATCAAAATGGTTGCTTGGTCTTTCGCAGTCTACATATATAGACCGAGTGCTAAAAAGGTTTAGCATGTCGGAATCCAAGAAAGGTTACCTTCCCATCAGGCATGGGATCAACCTTTCAAAGTCTATGTGTCCG
>JAGFNQ010005649.1:35064-183606 GCA_024364735.1 Boesenbergia rotunda
TTATGTGGAGAAAAACCCATGATCTTGCCTTGAACTTTCGGCCACCATGTGTTTGGGTTCAAAAATGATATTAAAAATATCTCTCATGTTTTCTAATGTGTTCTCATGATGAATATAGGTTAAAAATATGATTTGGGAGAATTTTTGGAGTACCCTAGCACCCTTAGGGTTTTCGGCCACCACCATGATCCCATGGTTAGGGTTGGATCTAACCCTTCAAGTGTATGGCTTGTATACCCTCATGATACAAGGGAGGTTGAGGATTTTTTATGTGAATTTTCACATGGCCTAGAGACCCTACAAGTTTCGGCCAAGATGGATAATAGGGCAACAAGTTAGGGCTTACTTCAAGTAAGGGTCCCAATGGCTCCTATGGTATGGTATGGAAGGTGTTAGGTGTTTAATTGGAATTTTTATGAATTTTCCATGGACCCATGGCCCATGTAGGTTTCGGCCAACCCTAGGAAGAAGGGCTAGGAGTTAGGGTTAACCCTAAGCATGAGCCCTAATAGCTTCCTATGGCTTTATAAGTAATGTATGGTCTTTTCCTTACCTTATGTTACCTCACATGTCATTTGAATGATTGAACCTTTCCTTACATGTTTCAGCCAAGCTAATTGATTGGGGTTTAAGTGGAGTTAGAGTTTCAAGAATGATGGTTTATGGCTTATTATGATATATAGGTTCAAGCATGTGGTAGAAATTATGTTACCTTTAACCCTAGCCTTAGGTGTTATAGTTCATGTTTGATATGTTTGTATTAGATGCCATGATGGAAGTTAGATGCCATGACTCTTCCCTTATTAGATGCCATGATTATCTTATGTATCATGATCTTGCAAGTTAGATGAATTAGGAGAATGGTCTATGTGAATATGTCATGTTTTATGAATATAATGCAATGCTTACCTTATGTATCATGTGTAACGCCCATTTTTTTTCCTAAAGCGGCGTTACACTAACATACTTAAGGCATGTAACATCATACTGCAGCAGAATAACATAAACTTTACATGCCCCTACTACCATTTCTAACATAGTGACATGGACACTAGACATATAGACTTCATACTTAAACATCATGTCATAACAAGCTTAACATCATATCATGAGGTTCATTTCATATCATGCATAACATCATATCATGAGGTTCCATAAGTCATTATTCAAACACATAAGTAAACATATAGTTCCTGGGCCAAGTCACTACATCACACATGCGTTCTTGCCCTCCTGCTGCTTCCTTCATTATCCCCTTGAATGATCTGCGGTATAAGGAAATAAGACTATAAGCACACAGGCTTAGTAAGACTCTTTCCTACTCACAAAACCATCCATCATTCATCATCTCATAATGAGCACATAAAACATTAACATACTTGGTGCTCTACTTAGAACATAACATCATGCATCACTTATCGTATACATAGCATGACATGAACATAAACATAGTAACATTCTAAGCATGGCATGATACATGGCATAAACATAAACATCATAGACATTCTAAGCATGACATAATTCATTCATTCTCATGGCACAATTCATAAACATAGTGAACATTCTAAGCATGGCATAATTCATGGCATATCGTAAACATAGTGACCATTCTAAGCATGGCATAATTCATGACATGAATCATAAACATAGTGAACATTCTAAGCATAAACATAGTGAATATTCTAAGCATGGCATAATTCATGGCATATCGTAAACATAGTGAACATTCTAAGCATGACATAATTCATGGCATAAATCATAAACATAGTGAACATTCTAAGCATGGCATAATTCATGGCATATCGTAAACATAGTGAACATTCTAAGCATGGCATAATTCATGGCATATCGTAAACATAGTGAACATTCTAAGCATGGCATAATTCATGGCATAAATCATAAACATAGTGAACATTCTAAGCATGGCATAATTCATTCATTCTCATGCATACTTCTTAATATGAAACGTAAGCATAAAATCTTATCAACATAGCATAATGCATAACATGAATGGATGCATGAGTGGAATGCATATACATAAGGATGCTTAACTTTTAAAACATACTTTTCATTGCTTAAACATAATCATCATAACATCATTTGGGGTCCCCGGCTTGTACCACATACATACATCATTGCGCGCATCCCTAGCAAGTCCGAGGTCACGAGCTGCAACCTACTAGGGTAAGGACAGCATAGTCGGTAGTCCCCGAACCGAGGCGTTCTTAAGGTGCCCATCCCTGTTGCACAGCTCCGGTAGTGCCAGAACCGTGGACAGCTACGGTAGTCCAAAACCGGGGCGTTCTTAAGGTGCCCATCCCTTGGACCCATACTTTGGTCCGGTACAAGCCCATACATAAAGTAAAATACTTTTCATGCTTCATCATTCATATGGCATTCATGGCATCTTTAACATAGCATAACTTGTTACGGCTCGGCCCGTCTACCGGCCCATTTACCGGTCCTCACGACCGTCGTACCGTCGACCATCGACCGTGCCGTCTTAGCATATTTATGCCTTAAAGACATAAGCATCATCTTTCATTCATCATCATTCATAGCATATTCATTCATTTATCATACTTAACATCATCATTATGCCTTAAAGGCATGAACCTTATCTTCATTCTTCACTTTCATTTTTTTTAGACATGGCATCATTTTCATTCTTAACATGGCATCATTTTCATTCTTAAACATAATCATAACATACTTAATATGACATCATTTTCATTCTTAAACATGGCATCATCCTCATTCTTAAACATAAACATAACATACTTAACATGACATCATTCATATCATGAACCTAACATATCATAGCATCATTTTTATCGTGATCATAACCCTATCATTCTTATCATGGAATCATTCATATCCTGAACATATACTTATCATACTTATCATGGAAACACATAAACATATACTTGAAGTTAAAGGCTCAACCCTAACCCTTGGGCCCTTGAAGTTGGCTGAAACATATGGGGTCTCTAGGGTAATCCAAAAATTCCCAGAATTTATAATTAACCTCCACACATCATAAGGGAACATAAATTAACATTATCAAGATTTTTGGCTTAATTATAGACCTTTAAATCATGGTGACCGAAACCCTTAAACTTAGGGTTCTTAGTTTTGTTTCTTTCATGTTGGCCGAAACCCTAGGGTGTCCTAGGGTACTCCAAAAATTCCCAAAAATTATACTTAACCTCTACACATCATAAGGGAACATTAAATAACATTATCATGATTTTTAGCATAATTATAGACCTGTAAATCATGGTGGCTGAAACCCTTAAACTTAGGGTTCTTAGTTTTGTTTCTTTCATGTTGGCCGAAACCCTAGGGTATCCTAGGGTACTCCAAAAATTCCCAACAATTATACTTAACCTCTACACATCATAATGGAACATTAAATAACATTATCATGATTTTTACCATAATTATAGACCTGTAAATCATGGTGGTCGAAACCCTTAAACATGAGGGTTCTTAGTTTTGTTTCTTTCATGTTGGCCGAAACCCTAGGGTGTCCTAGCGTACTCCAAAAATTCCCAAAAATTATACTTAACCTCTACACATCATAAGGGAACATTAAATAATATTATCATGATTTTTATCATAATTATAGACCTGTAAATCATGGTGGCCGAAACCCTTAAACATGAGGGTCTCGGTTTTCTTTCCTTTCAACATCCAATTCGAAAACCAACCACTATATATCATACTAAAAATCATAAAAATCATAGGGAACTATTATACCACAGGTGAGGGAGTCTTACCTTGGGTTTCTTGATTTTTCGAACCTTGGAAGAGAAGAAAATGGTAAGATCTTTGGACCCTTGAACACCCTTGTCCTTGTATCCTTGGAAGAGACTTTAGATCTAGGAGATGGAACCTTGGAGGAAGCTTTTCCAAGGGGAAAACCCTCTAGGAGTGGTCGGCTAGAATGAGGGGGGAAGAGAGGAGGAAATGCAATTGAAAGAAGAGAGAATGAAACTCCCAAACCCCCCTATTTATCATCCATTAAAGAGGTAAATGAAGAGTCTCTCCATGACTCTTCATCTTCTTCTTAATCATAACTTATATCCATTTCATTTCCTCATAGAAATCCCTTGCTAGGTGAGTTGGTTAAGGCTTACATGGTTGTACAAGAGGTCCAAGGTTCAATCCTTGGCTCATGCACCTTTATTTTTATTTTATTTTTATTTCATTTATTTTATTATTTTTATTTCCTAAATTCCGAAAATCCCCCTAAAATCACCCATAATTATGCCAATATTCCTAAATAAAATTATTCTACATTTATATTAATTTTTACCTAATTTATATTAATTTTACCTAATTAATACCCCTTTTCGGAGCCCATTTAAAGCTCATTGGTACTTAGTTTTCTCAATTTAAATGAGAAAACATGGATTTTCTAGGCCTAAGTTCTCCTTAATATTTCTAGGTCCCTTGGAAAATTATTTAAACATGCTTAATATTTTAAGAAAATATTAAGAGAATTTTCCGGGTCGTTACATCATGATCATGCAAGCTCTATGAATTAGGATGATGGTCTAGGTAAACATGTTATGTTCTATGAATACAATGCAATGCTTACCTTATGTACCATAATTATGCAAGTACTATGAACAAGAATGATGTTTATGTAAGTATGCCATGTTTATGAATGAAGATAATGCTTATGCCTTAGGGCATCATGATGCTATGCATTAACAAGAATGATGTTTATGTAAGTATGCCATGTTTATGAATGAAGATAATGCTTATGTCTTAGGGTATCATGATGCTATGCATTAAGTATGAACGATGAAAGGTCATGTATGATTTATGTCATGCTTCATGTAACAAGTTTATGCTATGTTTAAATAAGCTATGAATGTCCCATGAATAATGAAGCATGTGAAGTTACTTTACTTTATGAATGAGCTTGTACCGGACCGAAGTATGGGTCCAAGGGATGGGCACCTTATGAACGCCCCGGTTTTGGACTATCGACTATGCTGTCCACGGTTCTGGCACTACCGAAGCTGTGCAACAGGGATGGGCACCTTAAGAACGCCCCGGTTCTAGGACTACCGACTATGCTGTCCTTACCCTAGTAGGTCGGGGCTCGCTACCTCATATTTACTTAGGGATGCGCGCTTATGATGTATGTATGTGGTACAAGCCGGGGACCCCAATGATGATATGATTATGTTTAAGTATTTAAAAGTATGATTTTAAAAGTAAGCATCCTTATGTATTTGCATTCGACTCACGCATTCATTCATGTTATGCATCATGCCATGATAGAATATGTTTTACGCCCATGTCTTATGTTAAGAATGATGCATGATAGTAAATGTTTTATGCTTAAGTTTATGTTAAGAATATGCCTAGGGTTTAAGTTATGTATCATGCCATGTTAAATATGTTTTATGTTTATATGTATGCCATGTATCATGCCATGTTAAATATGTTTTATGTTTATATGTATGCCATGTATCATGCCATGTTAAATAGGTTTTATGTTTATGTGTATGCCATGTATCATGCTCTATTAAGGATGGTTGATGTCTTATGCTTATGATTCATGCCAAGTACCAAGTTATGTTAATGTTTTGTGTGCTTATGTTTAAGTGACGAATGGTTTTAGTGAGTAGGAAAGAGTCTTACTAAGCCTATGTGCTTATAGTCTTATTTCCTTATACCGCAGATCAAGCAAGAGGACAATAGGGGAAGCAGCAGGAGGGACAAGAGTATGTGTGTGGTAGTGACTTGGCCAAGAAAGAGATATATTTACAAGTCTTTTGCTAAAACTTCACGTTTGCTATTTATGTGCTTAATGAATGACTTATGTGACTTAATGATATGATGTTAAGTATGATATGATGTTAAGTACGATGTTATTATGCTATGTTCCCTGTCACCATGTAGGAAGGTTAGTTAGGTGCATGTATGTGTAAGATTTAAGTATTCCACTGCCTTACGATGTTCACATGCCCCTAAGTATGTTAGCGTAACGCCGCTTTATGAAAAAAAAAAAAAAGCGGGCGCTACACAAGGAAAGGCTTTGGTGATAATTGAAGAGAAAAAGGCAAAGGCTCTCTCCCTCTCTTTCTCTCCTTCTCTTCTCCCCTTCTTGCCGTGCGCCAACCAGCCCCAAGAAGGATCACCAGCCAGCCGCCCCTGCCCTTTCCCTGCCGATCACCACCTGCTGCCGAAGATGGAAGCTTCGGCCATCTCTTGGCCGTAAGAAGGTGCAGCCGGAATTAGAGTTTGCCGCAAGGATCTTTTTGCCGCAAGCCTCTTCTTTTGCTTCGCCGGAATTTTGATTCCGGCCATCCTTTTGTGGTTAGTCTTCTGACTTCTCTCTTGGTTTTTCTTGTCGCGTTCTCAGAGAATCTAGTAGTTCTCGAGAACATGAAACTCATGGCTTTGCAAAGTCATCCCGAAGATACTCGGCGTGGACGCGAATAGAGGCGAAGCTTCTAAGGGACGCTTACGGTTAGATCTTGTCCCTTTCTTCGATTTACGCGAGGTAATACGTAAATTAGTTTATGTTTCTACAAAAATTTTAAATATATGATCATGACTACACAAGATAAAATTGCATGCTTAGATGTGTGGTTAAATAATTTGAGAAATTATTTATGCTAAACCTTCCGCTACACGTAATTGATTTTAAAATTACAAACCCGCATCCATGTTAACATGCACCCGGTCCCAACACTATATTCTTCATATTTATGTGACCAAGCCACCGATGCCACAACCATCCTTCTTCTTCTTTGGATATGAAACACTTAGAAGACATGTTAGAAGCATAAGAAAGATTGAGATAATAAAGGTTTGCTTCTCTATATCCTTCTAACATGATATTTTTGGAGCCATTTTGTCTAATCAAGCACTTTCTTGCATTGAACTCAACCCTATACCCGGCATCACAAAGTTGACTCACACTAAGTAAATTAAACTCCATATCCTTAATTAAAAGTACTTTATGAATTGTGATTGTAGGAGATACCTCAATGGTGCCCCTACCTATTATTTTGAGTTTTCCACTATTTCCGAAAGATACTGTTCCTTCTCTTAGATAGCTAATGGTGGAGAATTTGCTCAAATCCCGGTCATATGCCTTGAACACCAGCTATCCACCATCCACATTTTTGAATCTTCCTTCACCTTCACCTTCACCTAAACAACATGGAAAACACAAGCTTTTGGTACCCAAATGCACGATCCACAAATATCATTTAAGTATTTCTTTGGTACCCATGTCTTCTTTACATTTCCCCTAACACCTTGCTTCCTAGGGGTACCCTTCCTACCCATAAGTGAAACAAATGCCACTTCCTTGATTTTGGGTCTATAACCTGTCCCGGCCTTGGAATACTTGTTAGTGATATGAGAGAAGTGTCCTAAGGCAATCGCCTTATGATTGTAATAATTTATTCTAATAAATGAGTATTCACTATTTGAGTATACATGTTTGTGTATTTGATTGAGATCTTAAACTTATTTACTGAATGCTCGCAATACAATTCACAGCATGAGAGAATTTGTGATGAATTCACAACTAGTGATTATCTGTCATGTGCAATTGTGAAGTATTGAAATTGTCCCTAGTCGATGAATTGATAAATACAGACACTATCAATTCTGTTGAAACTAGCATGGGTTATTCTATAATCAGCTGATTCTCACTGGCTGGTGACATTGAGATGTCCGGAGATAAACATGAATACTTGTTAAGGGAACTAGTTCATTGGAGTGACTGGCTGTAAAACTTCATATGGTAGTCTACATATAGATATGTCAGTGAAGATCTTACTGCAGCCTAAGTGCGATGTTCCTTTGACCTACGGTGTTCAAGTCATCTTGGTCATGGAGACTTATACTTTCACATCATAAGCAAGCATCTCCAAGGAGGTGTGGACCCAGAATGATTGGGTATAAGCCGAAGTGCCCGAAGATGTTTGAACAACCTACAAAGGATTCACCACTCCTTGCGAGGAGATGTATACCCGAGGCCAATCGTCAGATTATTACTCGAAGCCTCTGGCCAGAGCATGATATGTTCAGAGTATGAATCTCTTAAATACATGAGAGTAATTAGAATCCGTAGGACGAGAAAACGTTACTTGGGCAAGGTGTGACGTAGTCAGCCTAGTGGGGACTGACACACATAGACCATGTCCTGAACCAAGTGGGTATAAGATGGTGAAGGGAATGGGGCACGATTCATTATAGTTGCTGAAGGGTTTCAGAATTGTTTTTGAGGTAAACCGTTGATCTTTCGATTAATTGGGGATCATGATGTACTACTAGGTGCCACTCATGATCGTTCTATAATTGATTAATTATAGACGGCCAACATAAATCAAAAGCCTATTTAGGCACACACACTACGAGTAATCCGAGGGATTTAAAACGAGTTGAAAATTGGATTTTCCAATCAAGAGAGATTAAGTTTGGTTGAGCCAAACGATAAGTCGAATCTGAATTTTTCAGAGACGCATCGGAAGCGTAAAATGGCTAAGTATTTTGAAGACTTAATAGATGAATTAAATAAGTTTAATTTATTGGGGCTTGGCTTGGATGGGCCCGCCAAAGAGGACCTCCATCCTCTTTGCTTGGTCGGCCACAACAAAGGGAGAGAATCAAGTTTTTGGTTCAATTTATAAAATAAACCAAGTGTGGTTTGTTTTATAAAATTATGGATGATATAAATTTTTATATAATAACCAAGGTTTGGTTAATTTTTCATGGAAGTTAAAATGAACCATGGATTGGTTTATTTTATAAAATCAATCATGGATTGATTTACCATGATAAGGAAATTTATTCCATAGGAGAGAAGAGACTTGATTGATTTTTATCATGAATTAAAATATGATTTTAACCATGATATAAAATCAAACTTGGCATGATGGAATAAGTTATTCCATATTTGAGAGGCTTGATGGTTGAGAGGCCACTATATAAAAGACCCAAGGTAAGGCTTGGGTAATCATTGAAGAGATGAAGGCATAGGCTCTCTCCCTCTCTTTCTCTCCTTCTCTTCTCCCCTTCTTGTCGTGCGCCAACCAGCCCCAAGAAGGAGCACCAGCCGGCCGCCCCTACCCTTTCCCTGCCGACCACCACCTGCTGCCGGAGAAGGAAGCTCCGACCATCTCTTGGCCGGAAGAAGGTGCTGCCGGAATTAGAGTTTGCGGCAAGTATCTTTTTACCGCAAGCCTCTTCTTTTGCTTCGCTGGAATTTTGATTCAGGCCATCCTTTTATGGTTAGTCTTCTGACTTCTCTCTTGGTTTTTCTCGTCGCGTTCTCGGAGAATCTAGTAGTTCTCGAGAACACGAAACTCGTGGCTTTGCGAAGTTATCCCGAAGATACTCGGCGTGGACGCGAATAGAGGCGGAGCTTCCAAGGGACGCTTACGCTTGGATCCCGTTCCTTTCTTCGAGTTACGCGAGGTAATACATAAATTAGTTTACGTTTCTGCAAAATTTTAAATATATGATCATGTCTACACAAGATAAAATTGCATGCTTAGATGTGTGGTTAAATAATTTCAGAAATTATTTATGCTAAACCTTCCGCTGCACGTAATTATTTTTTAAAATTACGAACCCGCATACATGTCAACATACACCCGGTCCCAATAGTGGTATCAGAGCCGAGGTTTCTGTTCGACATAATTATATAATTGTTTTGCGGAAAGCTTTATCATGATCTCAATTTTGGAAAATTTTCAATTATGGAAACTTTTCAATTATGGTAAATTTTCGATTTAGGAATTTCAAAGTTTGGAAATCCTCATGAAATTTTGCAATCTTTTGAAATATCTCTGTTTCCGAAATTTTATGATAATTGTGAAAACTTTTCATTTTTGGAAACTTTCTAATTTTGGAACTTTCCTATTTTGGAAATTTTCCAATTTTTGAAAAATGTAAGTATTCTTTGTACCAGAAACTTACAATTATTCTGAAAACCTCTTATTTTTGGAAACTTTCCATTTATGGAAAGCTCGCAATTTTGGGCACTTTCTTTCAAGAACGTCTAGACAAATTATGGGAATATTAATTGGTATTTAAATTTATAATTAGAAATTAAATTATTTACAAAATTCTTTATTTTGGATTGAGCCTCGGGGAGCCGTCCAATTTAAAGTTAGTTGTTATAATTAAATTTCCTAAATTGAATTTAAACTATCAAATGCTTATTTTGGATTGAGCCTCGGGGAGCTGTCCAAATTAAGTTATTGATATTAATTTTCCATAAATAAAATATGTGATCAAATCTTGGAAATTTTTGAGGTGATTCTCAAACGATAATTTCCTTATTTGATTTATGAGGTGATGCTCTTATATATTATTGTCTCCAAAATTAATTAGGAAAATTTTTCCTATAGAGTATATTTCCTTAAATAAGATTTTCATGAAAATAATATGTGGTTGAATTAAGGGAATCTGTCTCTTAATTTAATAAGATTTGATTTAGAGAAATCAAAGTCTTAAACATATTATTTCCGAAATTGATTATGATAATTCAGGAAATTGTTTCCCAAAACAATTCCTTGAATAAAGTATGAAATTAGAATTAGGAAATCCGGTTCCTAATTCAATTAATGAGACTTGATAAATTAAGTCACATACATACTTTATTAAGGAAATCGTTAGAACATGACATAATTATATGTCATGAATGTGCATAAAAGAAAAGGATGAGACCCAAAACCCCTTACAAATATTAAGGCTAACACCTTCCATTAATATGGTTATAATCGGAGTTTTGTTTCTCGTTTGGGTTGATGGACACATCCATACCCGGCTTGAACCTCAACATGTTCAAACCATGGAATTAGTTTATGATTAATATAGTTGGAGTCAGAGGTCAATCCTTAGTTTTGGTTGTTGGATACATCCAAGCCTGACTAAACGGTTGAATGAGCTCCAACCATATTTAAACTATTTCTTGATTAATGGGTCAGCCTTAAGCTTGGAGCATCGATTTGTTGTGTCACAGCCAAGGTCGATGTAAGAGAGGTGCAGTTGGGTGCTATGTATATTGTTGCATACTTGTTAATGAGTTAACAACCCAATGATTTATGCAAACATTCAATTAGTTGATAGCATAATGTGATAGTTACATATGTATAATATGTAATCGGTATAATTACCTACCTTCATAGCTAAGAATAACTTGATGGACTTGTAACGCCCGCTTTTTTTTTTCATAAAGCGGCGTTACGTTAACATACTTAGGGCATGTAGACATCATAATGCAGCGGAAACCTTTAGCTTACACCTACATGCACTTACTACCCTTCCTAACATCATAACATGGGAACTTGGCATATTAACTTTATACTTAGCATCATATCATGTCATACTGGCATCATGTCATATCTAGCATCATGCCATACTTAGCATCATGTCATAGAGTCACATTCAAGCCCATAATAGTAAAGGTAATGTTCTGTCATAAGACGAGCAAACACATTGCTCCTTGGCCAAGTCACTATCACACACATGCTTTAAGGCCCTCCTGCTGCTTCCTTACTGTCCCCTTGCGTGATCTGCGGTATAAGGAAATAAAACTATAAGCACACAGGCTTAGTAAGACTCTTTCCTACTCACTAAAACCATTCATCACTTAATCATGAGCACATGAAACATTAACATACTTAGTGCTTTACTTCGATCATAAGCCTTTATGATCACTTAGCATACATTCAACATGGCATGAACATAACTTAATCTCATTCGTAGCATGACATAAACATGAACATGAAAACATTCATAGCATGGCATCATACTTGGCATAGACATAAACATCGTAAACATTCATAGCATGACATCATACTTGGCCTAGACATAACCACAATAACATAACCTCATAAACATTCTTATAATGAACCTAAATAAAATCATGGCATCCTAACTTAGCACAAACATAATTAAATCATGGCTTCATAAATTAGCATGGACATAAATAAAATCATAGCATCCTAACCTAGCATAAACATAATTAAATCATGGCATTCTAAACTAGCACAAACATAATTAAATCATGACATCAAGAATTAGCATAAACATAATTAAATCATGGCTTCATAAATTAGCATGGACATAAATAAAATCATAGCATCCTAACCTAGCATAAACATAATTAAATCATGGCATCCTAACCTAGCATAAACATAAATAAAATCATGGCATCCTAACTTAGCATAAACATAATTAAATCATGACATCCTAACCTAGCATGAACATAAATAAAATCATGGCGTCATAAATTGACACAAACATAATTAAATCATGGCATCATAAATTAGCATGAACATAAATAAAATCATTTGCATAACATACCGTGCATAAACTTACTTTGCATACTATTCTTATCATATATATAATGCATAAAATTGATGGATGCATGTGGCAATTGTTCATTTATATATATAAGGATGCTTAATCTTTAAAACATGCTTTTAAATACTTTAACATAATCATAACATTCATTGGGCCCTGGCTTGTACCACATTCATACATCATATGCGCGCATCCCTAAGTAAATACGAGGTAGCTAATCTCGACCTACTAGGGTAAGGACAGCTTCATCGGTAGTCCCGAACCGTAAGGACATCTTCATCGGTAGTCCCATACCGTGGACAGCTTCATCGGTAGTCCAGAACCGTGGACCTTACTTAGGTCTGATACAAGCCCATAAAATAAAATAAAATGCTTTCACATGCTTTTTCATTCATCATCATTCATATCATATTCATTCATTCATCATACTTAACATCATCGTTATGCCTTAAAGGCATGAACTTTAACTTCATTCTTCATTTTTCATTCTTAAACATGGCATATGTACACATCATTCATAAAGCATGGCATACATACATTTCATTTATAAGACATGACATACATACATATTATTCATAGAACATGGCATACCTACATATCATTCATAAATCATGGCACATGTCTAAACATTGATGACCTAATCATATAGTTCATGACATATAAACTAAGGGTTTGGTTAACATAGAAATTCTTCCACCTTACTTAAACATACATCTTAGTAATCTAAACCCAAGCATCTTTGTAGGTGTAACCCAACCCTAGCCCTAGGTTAGATCCTTGGCCGAAAGCCCCAAGGAAACCCTAGGTCCATGAAACTTCACATAACTTCCCAAACAACATCTCCTACATACATACTAGGCCATAGGAAACATTTGATTCCATACTTAAGACCAACCCTAATCCTTTAACCCTAGTCTTGCTCTTGGCCGAAACTTCAAGGCCATGGGGGCATGGAGAAATTCCATTAAAACCCCAAATCAATAGCTTAAACACCAACCATACCCTACCATAGGGCCATTGGGCCCTTACTTGAAATAAGTCCTAACTTTCCACCCTATTAGGGTACTTGGCCGAAACCTATAGGGTCTCTAGGCCATGGGAAACATTCACATAAACACCCTCCATCTCCCTTATATTATGATAAAACATAAAACACATACTTGAGGTTTTAGACCCAACCCTACCCATGGGTTCTTGATATTGGCCGAAACCCTAGGGTATCCTAGGGTACCCCAAAAATTCCCAAAAATTATATTTAATCTGTAAACATCATGAGAGAACATTAAACAACATTATCAAGATTTTTAGCATCATCATGGACCCTAAAACATAGTGGCTGAAACCCATAGGGTCTCTAGGGTGCTTGATTTTGTTTCTTTCAACAACAAGTCCCAAAAACCAACCAATAAATCATGCTAAACATAAGGAACTATTATACCATAGGTGAGGGAGTCTTACCTTGGTTGATCTTGATTTTTAAACCTTAAAAGAGAAGGAAATTGTAAAATCTTTGGACCCTTGAACCCCCTTGTCCTTGTATCCTTGGGAAGCCTTTAGATCTTGGAGATGAGACCCTCTTGTGAAGCTTTTCCAAGGAAAATTCCTCCCTATGGGGTTCGGCTAGGATGAGGGAAGGAGGAGGAAGAAAATGCAAAGTGATGGAAAGAAAAGGTAACTCCCAAACCCCCCTCTTTATAACCCATCAAGGAGGTAAATGAAGAGTCTCTCCATGACCCTTCATCTTCTTCTAAGCCTTAACCAATATCCACTTCATTCCCTCATAGAAATCCCTTGCTAGGTGAGTTGGTTAAAGCATACATGGTTGTATAAGAGGTCCAAGGTTCAATCCTTGGTCCCATGCACCTTATTTTTTTTTATTTTTCTTTTTATTTCCCCAAAATTCTGAAAATCCTCTAAAAATTCCCCCATAATTATTTTAATATTTCCTATTAGAATCCTTTACATTTATATTAATTTTCACCTAAAATCCACTAATAATTTTGGTGCTAAAAAGCCCATATAAGGCCCATTAGTGCCCTTTTTCCCAATTTAAATGAGAAAACATGGATTTTCTAGCCCAAAGTTCGCATTAATATTTCTAGGTTCCTCGGAAAATTATCTAGACATGCTTAATATTTTAAGGAAATATTAATAGAATTTTTCGGGTTGTTAAGCCATGGTTGTTCTTATCTATGGTTCGATATCAACCTATTTGGAGATGTTCCTACGATCTCCCGAATTGATAAAAAGAGTTATTCAATTCGAAAAATAAATAGGATTTAATTAATGTATATTGATGCATTCTTTATCATTCTCATCACATAACCTCAATTTGTATTTCTAGGATAATCACCTGATCATGTCTTCTCTGAATTTACATTCCATTTTGGACACCAATAAGCTGACTGGGCCAAACTTCATGGACTGGCTTCGAAACCTGAGGATAGTCCTCAAGGCAGAAAAGTTGCTTATGTCCTTGAAGAACAACTTCCCAACAATCCTCCTGAAGATGCAACTCCAGACCAGTTAATGGCCTATCAGAAACATGTGGCCGATTCTGAACTTGCGAGTTGCATCATGCTGGCCGCTATGGTACCTGAGCTACAAAAGCAGCATGAGCATATGGATGCTCATACCATCGTCCTCCATCTTCATGAGCTGTTTGACAAGCAGGCGAGATCCGAAAGGTTTGAGGTCTCCAGACTCCTGTTCACCTCTAAGATGCAGGAAGGCACTTCTGTTTCACAGTTTGTGTTGAAGATGTTGCGGTACATTGAGCGACTAGGCACACTCGGATTTGCAATGGATCACGAACTAAGTATTGACTTAATTCTACATTGTTTGCCCAAGAGTTACTCACAGTTTGTGATGAGCTATCAGATGAACAAACTGGAGACTACCATTCCTGAGTTGCTTAACCTGCTGAAGACTGTAGAGCCTTCTGTAAAGCAGGATCAGACACTATAAGAAAAAAGCTAAACAACAACGCTTTTTACGCGTTGTCTATGTGACTTAAAAAGCGTTGTTAAAAGCACTGTTGTTAAAAGTATGTTCAAAGACAACGCTTAAAAAGCGTTGTGAATTTGTGCAAAGACAACGCTTTTTTAATGTTTAAAAAGCGTTGTTGTTTTTTATAAAGACAACATTTTTGCAACACTTAAACAACGTTATTGATTTTTACAAAGACCACACTTTTGCAACGTTTATCAAGCGTTGTCATTTTTTTCCAGGACAAAGCTTTTACAACGCTTAAAAAGCGTTGTCATTTACTACAAGGTCAAAGTTTTTAAAACATAAATATTTTACCAAAACATACAAAAAATATCCACAAACAGTAAATATGAATATCCACAAAATAAAAAATAAAAGCATCCACAATCCTTTTAAAATATAACTATTTAACAAAAGATACAACTTCATATTATCCAAACAAAAAATATAAATGGTCGCACAATCCTCAAATTAACTGTATATCCATATTAAGTTTAACAAGATCATCATTAAAACATCCTTCACCGGTAGTTATGACACTTTTCTTTGGCCTCAACTTTTCAAGCTCTTTAACTATGATTTAACACTGCATCAAAATAAAAATTCATATTAGAGATTCTGTGTGAATGAGATAAACGACATCGATAAAATCCATAAGCAAGTTAAATGTTGGATTCGTGGTGAAATAGTCGTCAAAGGTACTTACTTTTCGATCCGTGGTGAACTTTGCTGATGGCTTCTTCAATATTGGATGAAGATCATCTGAGCAAAAAGCAAGCAAGGGTTAGCTACTTTCACATATCAACTCTAAGAGTGTGTTAGCAAAAAGATGTGCATATAAAATTTCAAATGCGACAAGCAAGGGAAACAAATTGTTTTCTTTAAAACATGTAAAAGAAAATTGTTCCCTTGATTTTTCAAGAAAAATCAGTAACAACAGTGGGAACTGTTTTGTTATACACGTACTGCTTTGCAAGACAAACATCTAATAAACTATGAATTTGCCTGAAGCCCTGCTTGTATAAATTGCTAAAAAATAGAACATGTGAAAGAGAAAATAATTAATGTGATTATAAAACCAAAACAACATATAAATGTAAATTTTAATGGAACATTTGCACTAACCTGCCAATCATAGTGTTATGAAAACTATCAAAGTTTTCTGATATGAAAAGTTAATATAAAGCATAGATGATTTAATCCAACACAATAATCAAGAGTAATTGGAGATGTTTCTAGAAACAATTTTTCATGAAAAACAAACAAATGTGATGGAGTCACACCAACAACATGATACTTATGATTTGAAAATTCTAAATTGGGAATGATATTTTAATTAAATTACATAGCTACTTACTCTTCTGTTCAAAGCCTTATTAGCTTCACAAACCATTTGTTCCTGAAGATGAGCAATGATTTTATTATTGAATACAATACAATGACATAACTAAGTAATATAGATCAGTAAGCTGATCAAGCATATATTGTGTGTCTGTGAAAAAAAGTTCAAGTGTTAAAACACATGTTTTCAACATTTAACCATTAATATTTGATAGTAACAATTGACCATAAGTTGATACATACAAATGAGTATATACTAAAATGTAATTAAAGCAATCTAAACTCGAACCTAAACAATAAATAACGAACAGAAATTCATAAAACAGAGAGTAATTCTACCTCTCTGTTTAGGAAGTAGATGAACTTTTGTTCAACCAAAATTCCGTTCCACAATTCTACCTTGAAATTTCATTCAACCAAAAACAAAATCAAAGATCTATTGAAGCAGGATGGTTGTGCATAAAAATCACTCAATCTTAAGCTTGAAAAGTTCAGTAATCAGTACCAAGAAATCATAAATGGTGAAGCAGATTATTAATTAACAATTTATATTATGCTCGGTGCAAAGTTTCTGCAGGAGCATCCGATATTCAGATTCAAGAGAGACACTTTAAATGCATGAAAAAAAACTATGCTTCTAATCAAAATTCTTGTTCCTACTTTCACATATCAACTCTAAGAGTGTGTTAGAAAAAAGATGTGCATATAAACTTTCAAATGCGACAAGCAAGGGAAACAAATTGTTTTCTTTAAAACATGTAAAAGAAAATTGTTCCCTTGCTTTTTCAAGACAAATCAGTAACAACAGTGGGAAGTGTTTTGTTATACACGTACTGCTTTGCAAGACAAACATCTAATAAACTATGACTTTGCCTGAAGCCCTGCTTGTATAAATTGTTGAAAAATAGAACATGTGAAAGAGAAAATAATTAATGTGATTATAAAACCAAAACAACATATAAATGTAAATTTTAATGGAACATTTGCACTAACCTGCCAATCATAGTGTTATGAAAACTATCAAAGTTTTTTGATATGAGAAGTTAATAGGAAGCATAGATGATTTAATCCAACACAATAATAAAGAGTAATTGGAGATGTTTCTAGAAACAATTTTTCATGAAAAACAAACAAATGTGATGGAGTCACACCAACAGCATGATACTTATGATTTGAAAATTCTAAATAGGCAATGATATTTTAATTAAATTACATAGCTACTTACTCTTCTCTTCAAATCCTTATTAGCTTCACAAACCATTTGTTCTTGTAGATGAGCAATGATTTTATTACTGAATACAATACAATGACATAACTAAGTAATATACTAATTAATTAATACCCGTCTTTGAAGATCAGTAAGTTGATCAAGCATGTATTGTGTCTGTGAAAACAAGGTCAAGTGTTAAAACACATGTTTTCAACATTTAACCATTAATTTTTGATAGTAACAATTGACCATAAGTTGATACATACAAATATGAGTATACCGAAGAAAACAATTCAATTAAAATTGAAAATAGACACTACAAGAAGTTGATTGGACTTCAATTGACCATAAGTTGATCATATTTATTCACCCATGTATTGAAAACTCAAAATTTCAATTAACCCAAAAATGTGTAAACGTCGTTACCTTCAACTTCACCTCTCTCTCCTATGGTGAGCTCCCAGCGGCAGTACACGGATGCGGCAGCAGCAATCGGGCTTGAGTGCTTGCTCGGACAGTGGAGGCTGGCCCTTGACCAGCATTGTGGGCGGTTGCGACCAGGAGCTGACTGCTATGGCGTTGCTGTGTTGCCCTCGCACGAAAGGCCGTCGATGATGAGGGATGTGTGTGTGCGCCGGAGGAGGAAGTAGGGCCCAAGTGAGTCAGTGATCGGATGCCAACTCAGGAAGGAAGGATTGGGATGATTAAGACTCGGCCCTATCCAAGGCCTATGATCGTCGTTGCCAATGACGATGAGGGAGAGCAGGTGGCGATGCGGTCAGAAAAGAGAGATCGAGAGAGAGGGGTGACGTCGGCTTGTACTCGCTGTGGTGGCTCAGATCAAGAGGGGCTCCGAAGGTTACAGCCTCGCCAAGGTCGGGGAGGAAGGCTCACGATTGGCACTTCAAGGTGGTCGGCAACTGGCTTGAGCTTGCGGCGATCGGTGAACCGTAGGGAAGGAGGAGGTGGAGATGCGCTCAGCTTCGGCTTCGAATCCTACTTGCCTGCGCGAGGGGAGGTGGTCGCCGCGATTTGTGAAGAGGAGAAGAGGAGAGGAAGAGGTCGGGCGAGGGAGAAGATGCATAAGAAGAAGAAGAGGGCGGTGTTGGGTTTAGGGATTTGGCACGGGGAGAGAAAAAATAGGGCTTTGGCCATATTAAATAGGGGAGAAGAATTTTTTTAACTCTGGTAATCATTATTTATATACATATTTTATTTTATTTTATATATTTAACTCTGGTGATTATTATTATTTATTAGATCGGGGAGGAGGAGTCGGGTCGATCGGCGCGATGAGGTTTAGGGCACGGGGACTCTAATTTTATACGGGAGGAGGAGTTAAAAACAAAATTTTCAAATCTAATTTAAAAATTATATAATTTTTAAATTCTAATTTAAAACTTATTTAATTTTTAAATTATATAATTTAAATCTAATTTTTTTCTTAAATAATTCAAAATTATCCCTGCAAATATTTTTAAAATTCAAAAAAATTATTCTAAAAATTTTCATAAAGTTATTTATAATTTTAACTCATATTTATAGTATTTTTATATATGTGTATATATATATTTATATGTATATATATATGTTTTTATTTAGTTATTAATTATTATTTTTAATTTTAATTTATTTTATTTTATTTGTTTTTACACTGCATTTTACATAGACAAAACTTGCTAAAATTTTATTATTATAGATACTAAAAAAATACTCAAACACAACGCTTTTTGAAAAGCGTTGTCTTTGATCTAAAAAAAAAGGCCAATAGACAACGCGTATTTGAAAGCGTTGTCTTTAATAAGAAATAAAAAACATAGACAACGGTTTTCACTCAAAGCGTTGTTAAAAAAAAAGACAACGCTTTTTAAAAAAAATGTTGTCTTTTAAGTGTTGTGAAATCATAATTTTCTTGTAGTGAGAAGACAGTACTGTTAGTTGGTTCCTCAAAGAAAGGCTCTAAGAGGAAGCCCAAAGAACAAAATAAGGGAAGGAAGAAAAAGGCCAAAAAGATTGAAAAGGCACCAAAAGGCACTTGCCATCACTGCGGCAAGGAGGGCCACTGGCGAAGAAACTGCAAGGTTTATCTTGAGTCCCTGAAGAAGAAGGCATCCGATGCCCCATCCTCTTCAGGTATCTTCATTATTGAATGTCACTCTATTTCCTCGGACACCTGGGTACTTGATACTGGGTGTAGCTCACATATATGTAATGACATACAGGGGCTAAGGAATAGAAGAAGACTCGTGAAGGGAGAAGCGAATTTGCGAGTTGGAAATGGAGCAAAGATTGCTGCTGTTGCCATCGGAACATATTTGCTAAATCTCCCTACTGGACATTGTATCTATTTCATGCTTGAATAAAAAGGATTATCATTTAACTTTTAGTAACAATTGATGTTACATAACTTTAAATGGTGTTCTTTATGGGACCGGAACTTTATGCAATGGTATCTACACGTTAGATTTATCCGGTGATGATTTCAATATCGAAGTTAGCAACAAACATGCTCGAATAGATAATCAAATAGACTCCTATATGTGGCATTGTCGTCTTGGCCATGTAAGTAAGAAACGCATGACCAAATTACACCGATGTGGAATTCTTGAATCATTAGAACCCGGTTCATTTGATACATGCGAATCATGCTTAAAAGGTAAGATGACCAAATTACCCTTTTCCGGAAAAGGTAAACCAGTGGGAGAATCATTTGGTCTAATACATACTGATGTATGTGGACCAATGTCAACTCTTGCACAAGGAGGCTATAGCTACTTCATTAACTTTATCGGTGATCACTCACAATTCGGGTATGTGTTCTTAATGAAACAAAAATCTGAAGCATTTGAGAAATTCAAAGTGTTCAGAAGTGAAGTGAGAAACAGCTTGGCAAAAATATTAAGATACTTCGATCCGATCGGGGTGGTGAATACTTAAGTCAAGAGTTTCAAGATAATCTTAGGGACAATGGGATATTGTCTCAATGGACTCCGCCATATACACCACAGCATAATGGTGTATCTAAGAGGCGTAACCGAACCTTGATGGACATGGTTAGATCTATGATGAATCATGCAACTCTTTCAAAATCCTTTTGGGGCTATGTACTTAAGACAGCTGTTTACTTACTAAATAGAGTCCCGACCATGGTAGTCTCTACTACTCCATATGAGACGTGGAATAGTAAGAAACCTCATTTATCTCACCTAAAGATATGGGGTTGTCCTGCTTATGTAAAGCGGACTGTATCAGACAAATTGGATGCTAAGTCTGATAAATGTCTATTTATTGGATACCCTAAGGAAATGAAAGGTTACCAATTCTGTCATCCCTTGGAACAAAAGGTGTTTGTTTCAAGGCATGCTATATTTCTAGAAAAAGAATTTCTTTTACAAGAAAACAGTGGGAGTAGCATTGAACTTGAAGAAGTTCAAGAAACTCCAATAGACATTACAAAGACACCTAGTCTAGACCCACAACCAATAATTCATAATGATGAGCTATCAGTTGAACCTAAAACAACACCACTTCCTCGTAGGTCTGATAGGACACGCAATATTCCAGAGAGATACGGATTTCTCATAAGTGAATCGAACGACGTGTTACTCATTAACGATGACGAACCTATCTGTTATGAAGATGTTCTGAAAAATTCAGAAAGGGATAAATGGCTTGAAGTCATGAAGTCGGAAATGGATTCCATGTACAAAAATCAAGTATGGGACTTGGTTAACCCACCTGAAGGGATTAAGCCCATAGGGTACAAGTGGGTTTTCAAGAAGAAAACCGACATGGAAGGTAATGTTGTTACCTTTAAGGCTAGATTAGTAGCAAAAGGATATCGTCAGAAATAAGGAATTGATTATGACAAAACCTATTCGCCAGTAGCTATGCTTAAATCTATTCGGATGCTCCTGGCCATAGCAGCTCATTATGATTATGAGATATGACAAATGGATGTGAAAATAACTTTCCTTAATGGAAACCTGCTTGAGGATGTATACATGATACAACCTGAAGGTTTCACATCGGTTAATAAAACCAAAGTATGCAAGCTTCGACGATCGATATATGGACTAAAGCAAGCATCCAGGAGCTGGAACATCCGTTTTGATGAGACAATCAAAGAGTTTGATTTCTCACAAAATCCTGACGAACCTTGTGTGTACAAGAAGGTTAGTGGGAGTGCAGTCGTATTCCTAGTGTTATATCTCGATGACATATTACTTATAAGAAACGATATATCTGTCTTACAGTCAGTTAAAATTTGGTTGTCCAAAACTTTCTCCATGAAAGACCTGGGAGAAGCAACCTATATCCTTGGGATTAGAATCTATAGAGATAGATCAAAACGGTTGCTTGGTCTTTCACAGTCTACATATATAGACCGAGTGCTAGAAAGGATTAGCATGTCGGAATCCAAGAAAGGTTACCTTCCCATCAGGCATGGGATCAACCTTTCGAAGTCTATGTGTCCGCGCACAGAAGACGAGAGAATTTGCATGAATAAGATGCCTTATGCATCCGCGATAGGATCTATCATGTATGCTATGTTATGTACTAGGCCCGATGTATCGTATGCTCTGAGTGTCACAAGCAGATACCAGTCTGATCTAGGAATGGATCATTGGGCAGCTGTCAAGACAATCCTCAAGTACTTACGAAACACTAAGGATGTGTTCCTAATATATAGAGAAGCTAATATGGTAATACGTGGGTATACAGATGCGAGTTTCCAGATAGATAAGGATGACTCCAAATCTCAGTCCGAATACGTATTTATTTTGAATGGACGCGCAATAAGTTGGAAGAGTTCCAAGCAAGACACCGTAGCGGATTCTACCATAGAAGAGGAATAGATTGCAGCTTCGGAAGCAGCAAAGGAAGCAGTCTGGATCAAAAAAGTTTATCTCAGAACTTGGTGTGGTTCCATTGATGAAGCAATATCGGTTTACTGCGACAACAATGGAGCTATTGCACAAGCAAAGGAACCAAGGTCTTCATCAGCGATCCAAACATGTGCTTCACCTCTATCAACTGATTAGAGAGATTATAAGTAGGAATGATATACAAATTGAGAAAAATTCCCACTGAAAGGAATTTAGCGGATCCATTAACTAAGGCCTTGCCTCAAAGCTAGTTTGAGGGTCATGTTAGAGCCTGTGGTATTGGGTACCGTAGCGATTGGCATTAGGCCAAGTGCGAGTTTGTTAGTTATATGAGAGAAGTGTCCTAAGGCAATCGCCTTATGATTGTAATCATTTATTCTAATAAATGAATATTCACTATTTGAGTATACATGTTTGTGTATTTGATTGAGATCATAAACTCATTTACTGAATGCCCGCAATACAATTCAAAGCATGAGAGAATTTATGATGAATTCACAACTAGTGATTATCTCTACATGTGCAATTGTGAAGTATTGAAATGGTCCCTAGTCGATGAATTGATAAATACGGACACTATCAATTCTGTTGAGACTAGCATGAGTTATTCTCTAATCAGCTGATTCTCACTGGCTGGTGACATTGAGATGTTCGGAGATAAACATGAATGCTAGTTAAGGGAACTAGTTCATTGGAGTGACTGGCTGTAAAACTTCATATGGTAGTCTACATATAGATATGTCAGTGAAGTTCTTACTGCAGCTTAAGTGCGATGTTTCTTGGACTTGCGGTATTCAAGTCATCTTGGTCATGGAGACTTATACATTGACATCTTAAGCAAGCATCTCCAAGGAGGTGTGGACCCAGAATGATTGGGTATAAGCCGAAGTGCCCGAAGATGTTTGAACAACCTACAAAGGATTCACCACTCCTTGCGAGGAGATGTATACCTGAGGCCTATCGTCAGATTGTTGCTCGAAGCCTCTGGCCAGAGCATGACTGTTCAGAGTATGAATCTCTTAAATACATGAGAGTAATTAGAATCCATAGGATGAGAAAACGTTACTTGGGCTAGGTGTGACGTAGTCAGCCTAGTGGGGACTGACACACATAGATCATGTCCTGAACCAAGTGGGTATAAGATGGTGAAGGGAATGGGGCACGATTCATTATAGCAGCTAAAGGGTTTCAGAATTGTTTCTGAGGTAAACCGTTGATCTTTCGATTAATTGGGGATCATGATGTACTACTAGGTGTCACTCATGATCGTTCTATAATTGATTAATTATAGACGGCCAACATAAATTGAAAGCCTATTTAGTCACACGCACTACGAGTAATCCAACGGATTTAAAACGAGTTGAAAATTGAATCTTCCAATCAAGAGAGATTAAGTTTGGTTGAGCCAAATGATAAGTCGAATCTGAATTTTTCAGAGACGCATCGGAAGCGTAAAATAGCTAAGTCTTTTGAAGACTTAATAGATGAATTAAATAAATTTAATTCATTGGGGCTTGGCTTGGATGGGCTGGCCAAAGAGGGCCTCCATCCTCTTTGCTTGGCCGGCCACAACAAAGGGAGAGAACCAAGTTTTTGGTTCAATTTATAAAATAAACCAAATGTGGTTTATTTTATAAAATTATGGATGATATAAATTTTTATATAATAAACCAAGATTTGGTTTATTTTTCATGTAAGTTAAAATGAACCATGGATTGGTTTATTTTATAAAATCAATCATGGATTGATTTACCATGATAAGGAAATTTATTCCATAGGAGAGAAGAGACTTGATTGATTTTTATCATGAATTAAAATATGATTTTAACCATGATATAAAATCAAACTTGGCATGATGGAATAAGTTATTCCATATTTGAGAGGCTTGATGGTTGAGAGGCCACTATATAAAGGACCCAAGGTAAGGCTTGGGTAATAATTGAAGAGATTAAGGCATAGGCTCTCTCCCTCTCTTTCTCTCCTTCTCTTCTCCCCTTCTTGTCGTGCGCTAACCAGCCCCAAGAAGGAGCACCAGCCGGCCGCCCCTGCCCTTTCGCTGCCGACCACCACCTACTGTCGGAGAAGGAAGCTCCGACCATCTCTTGGCCGGAAGAAGGTGCTGCCGGAATTAGAGTTTGCCGCAAGTATCTTTTTGCCGCAAGCCTCTTCTTTTGTTTCGCTGGAATTTTGATTCAGGCCATCCTTTTATGGTTAGTCTTCTGACTTCTCTCTTGGTTTTTCTCGTCGCATTCTCGGAGAATCTAGTAGTTCTCGAGAACACGAAACTCGTGGCTTTGCGAAGTGATCCCGAAGATACTCGGCGTGGACGCAAATAGAGGCGGAGCTTCCAAGGGACGCTTACGGTTGGATCTCGTCCCTTCCTTCAAGTTACGCGAGGTAATACGTAAATAAGTTTATGTTGCAAAATTTTAAATATATGATCATGTCTACACAAGATTAAATTGCATACTTAGATGTGTGGTTAAATAATTTGTTACGAACCCACATCCATGTCAACATGCACCCGGTCCCAACAATACTCGGCTCTTTGACTATTGATGATCATGTCAAGGTTTCTAGAGCCAATTTAAAATTTTCCAAGAGCCTTGGTGTGGTCTTCTACCTTTACCCTTAGCTCCTTATTTTCCTTTTCTAAACATGAATCATGTGAAACGGAAGAGGAAACATACACATTGTCCTTAAGTTTCATGGATTCTAATTTGAGCATGCAAACTTCATTTTTTAATTTCTTAACCTTCTTTCTACCCTTAGCTAAATCATCATTTGTACTAGCAATTATTTTAACAAGAGCAGAGGTGGGTAAGTTATATACCTCACTTACCGACACATCGGATTCTGATGATGAGCTTTCACCTTCACTTGAACTCCCTTGTTCCTCATCACTTGACTCCTTTTCATCTTCAGATGACTCCAAGCTGTCCACTCCCATTAATGCGAAGTGTGACACATGATCTTCTTCTTCCTCCGATGAAGATGGATCATCCCAAGTAGCATTGAGACTTGTGGCACTCTTTTCTTTTCCCTTGGATTTCTACTTCTCACCCTTTTTCTTCTCCTCCTTCTTTTCTTCTCTTTTCTTTAATTGCGGACATTCATTCTTCATATGTCCCTCTTGATGGCAATTGTAGTAAATAATTTCCTTTCCTTTGCTCTTACTCCTTGAACTTTTCCTACCATGAGATTTGTTAGAAAAACTTTTAAAAGCTTTTCGCATTTTCCTTACCATGTAGGCTTCTTGGTCGCTATCCATGGAGGCATTAGATCCCTCCAAGTCGGATAATGATGAGTAGATGATCTTCTTCTTTTCATTTTTCTTCTTCCTTTCCTTTTCTACAACAAAAGCTACACCTTTCTCTTTAGTAGAAATGTTAGCTTGCTCATGTAACTCAAATTCACAAAATAGATCATCTAATTTTATCGTAGAGAGATCCCTAGAAACTTTGTAGGCATCAACCATTGATGCCCACAAAGTAGTCCTAGGGAATGATTGGAGTACATACCTCACAATATCTTTATTTTCAACCTTCTCACTAATGACATGGAGTTCGTTGATTATTTCATTGACCCTTCCATGTAGTTGACTTACGGTTTCGTTGGCCTTCATTGTGAGTGATTGGAGTTGTGCACCAAGAGATCATTCTTGGCCCTCCTTGACTCATTTGACCCTTCATTGAGCTAATGAGCTTCTCCCAAAGCTCCTTCGTGGTCTTGAAAGGCCCAACCATGTTCACTTGCTCTTTTGATAATCCACATTGAAGTGTTGTTGTAGCCTTTGCATTGGATTGCGCCTTCTTCATCATTTCCTTGAACCAATTCCTCATTGGTAGCGACTCTTCTCTTTCATTTATAGGTGCATCAAAACCATCTACAATACAACACCAATTTTCAATATCATTCATGAGACAGTACTCCATCCTACCTTTCCAATAGGTGAAATTATTGTCGTCGAAGAACGGTGGCCGCGCGCTGCTATACCCCTCTTGAAATGTCATTTTCATTGATGCTCTGGTCGACGGTTAGTTCTTCCAAAATGAACCGGCTGTGATACCACTTGTTAGATCATGGCGCCCAACTAGAGGGGGGGTGAATAGTTGCTTTCGATTTTCTCTACAAAACTTGTTAGCCAAACACAAATAAAACCAATAAAAATGATAAGATCAATGCTAACACCTGTGTTTACTTGGTATCCACCTCAGAGAGGTGACTAATCCAAGGATCCACATGCACGCACAAGCTTCACTATGAAAAACCTCCTTCAAGGTGGAGAAAATCATCACAAGGTTGACATCTTCCTCTTTACAAGATGGAATTAAGATTGAGAGGATGAGCTAGAGACTTTTAGCACAAACAGCACCCTGGTACCCTCAAGAACCATGCCTTTGTCTTGCCCAAAAGTCACCCATTAAATAGAGTAAAGGATGACTCTAAAAACCATCCAGCCCGATACCAGTCGACTGTACCTAGGGTAGTCGACTGGTCCCACCAAAGTAGCTAGTCAACGGCTAGTTTTTCGAGGTTACCAGACGACTACCCCATGGGCAGTCGACTGATGTCTCAGGAAGTTCTAGCAGACGACTGATTTTCTCTCAGTCGACTGCCCAACTTACACAAGCACTCCTCTCCACTCCGATGACCCTCCTTCACGAGTGCCTTCAAGTATACTCCCTTGGCTTGCCCCTTGAAGTCCTCTTCAACAGGCTATCGTCCCTCAGATGCACACGCAATCCCTCGGCTTGCCTCCATGCCACCCTTAACGTGTGCCCTTTGAAGTCCACTTCCCGGCTTGCCCTTGGAGATTTCTTCCCTCGGCTCTCGTCTCTCGGATATGTCCTCCATGTGTGACTCACCAAGTCCTGCAAGACTTATTCACACATATCAAAACAATATAAAACCCTAACCTTAACCATATTGACACACACACATCAAAACCATGATCTTCCCGATCATACATGGGTCGATTGCCCCAACAGATCGTTATCGTCCACCTGTTCTTGATGCCACCACCTTATCTCACCGTTGATAGAAGGTTGCTACGACCACCAGAATACCCTCGGTAGTCCTTCACTATTTTCAACCCTCCCTCTGGTCTGAGCCACCTTCCTAGCCATTAGCCATCGACAACAATCACCAGGTTAAGTAAGGTTATCTAAGAATGATGGAATTGATCTGATATATCCATATATGGTTTAACTAATTAGACTAATTAGGGTAGAGTACCCATGATTCATGGTAGGATTGTGTTGATGTTATGAATGGGAAATTTGAAGGTAAACTAAGGGAGATAGCTTGTGTGCATACCATTAGTTAAGATTTGTTTTCATCTAATAATGATTTTGAGTTCATATATGGTTTGGATTGAGTAGGATAGGTTATGTTTTATGGAAGTGAATGTTGGTTTTACTTTGGGTGGTTGATCTGTTGGTTCTGGTTGTCTTATGAAGGGAGCTGGCTGTGAATTACATTAGATAAGGATGGTTATTAAGTTAGTCGTTAGATGTGTGAACTATTTGATCCTTGGATTTTTCGACTACGAGATGACTGATCTAACTGTCCTGCTACCGTGAGTTAGTTTAATTAGATTATGTTCATTATTTAGTCATGTTTGGAGCTTTAGATCAGTAGCTTGATGGATTTGAGGCAATGTGTTGGTGGATTGGTTTTGGTTCTCGTTGGTTTGATCCTGTACTATGGCTTGCCGTGAGTTGAGAATATGGGTAGTTCTGTGGTGAGTTTCAAATTGATTTTTTTGTGGTTTGATCTTGTTAATGCTCTGCTTGGGTTGATCTTTACATCACCGTGAGCTACCTTGCGTATTAGGGTTGTTGTAGTTTTGATATTGGGTGTCTAGGCATCGATCTTTAATTGGGGATTTACTTATTTAAATAGATGTTGAATTAGAGGTGGATCCTAATTATGTTTAGTAGTTAGACTAGCTATTTTATTAATCGAATAAGTAGCTAAACGTTGTTCTTGATGTAGGACATTCACTTTGGATATATACGGTTGATTGTGAGGAGGTTCTCTCTGATACGTAGATAATATTACAAGGAGGATACTTCTCCTTTGTATCTTATAGATTATTGATCTTAAATGCATGGTTGTTTGATTCTTAATAAGACTGCTTTACCTTATTCTTTATTTTTGATATTGTTAGTTGATACTTTCTTTGTTTGATCATTGAGTTAATCAAATTTATATCCATACAGTCTCACCTATTGACTTCTTGATCAATAAAATATCGCTTGTACGCGAGTACTTAGAAATCATCATTAATCACAACTAGGGTTTGGTTGTCATTAGAGATATCCTACCCAATAGTTTAGTGGCATGTTTAGTTATTCTGGTATGTATTTATTGTATCGCTGCATAGTTCACTTGGTTAATTGTATATTTAGTATCATGCACCATGTCTGTATAGTTGCATTGCTAACGAGTATTGACTTCTATATGGTTAAGCCCGTCATCAGTCATTTAGTTGCTCTACCCACTCAACCACTCATAGTGGTAGTTTCTATAGTGCGAGCAACTGTCCTGTTATGCCACACTCGAACACTCATAAGTAGTAGATGATGGAGTTGTAGGCAAGCAGTTGACACCCTCACTATTATTTTCGAGAGATACTAGAGTTGTTAGTGGCTCCCTCTTTTTCCTGTGATTTTTGGAGTAGTTGGCTCCCCAACATCCTATCCACTCAACCACTCATACTAGTGGTAATAATTGGAGTGCGTGCAATTGTCATAGTCTTACCCACTCGACCACACATATGTGATCTGATGGCGGTTTGACTGGTGTCAGGGGTGACACATGTCATTGCATCATATGCACTTATTGCATTTTGCATTTTCTTGTATTTGCTACATTTATATGAGCTATGATTGATGCATTTGTTTGACATATATGCATGCTTTATTATTGCACTATCATTCTGTTTCACACATGCCTAAATGTTATTCTGTTTTTGGAGACTGTATATTGTTGTTTCTTTCTGCTTGTTATACTTTTTATTTTGCCATGCATTTAACCGCTATTATACCCGCAGAGTCCGCTCGAACTCACCAGCTCTACCATCTAATTCTATTTCAGGTAACAAATAGATAAATTACTTGGAGCTAGGAGAGGATCCAATCATCGGTCTCATAGTGTCGAGCGTTTTGTAGTTTTTTCCCTTTTACTTTATTTCCGCACATTCATTATTTGTGTATTTATTTCATGACACTGGTATTTATGTTTTCAATAGACTTATGTATAATTTGGTATGTTGATCGTTGGATTTAAATTTGAATATATATATATATATATATATATGTTGAAATTTTAAACTTTGAATGGTGGATTAGGTAGGTCAAGTCTGTGGGATCAGTGCCGTCGATAGAGGGGGGGTGAATATCGACCGTGAAAACCTTCGTAAGAAAATCATAGACTTTCGAATCTTCGTTCTAGACTCAGAGCGTTAGTGCAGCGGAAAATAAACAGAACGAAGAAAACAACAACCAACACAGATTGCACACGGGATTTTTACTTGGTTCCCGACCCCCCATGGTCAGTACATCTAAGGCCGATGAACGGGAATGCCCGTCCACTATTGGTCTCCTTCCCGGACTTTTCGGAGGTGGAGAAACCCGACTTACAGTGCAAGATTACAATAAAAAGATAAATAAATTGAAAGCGGAACAATAAAATCAAACCGAACAAACAAGATCTGAAACTCGGCCGATCTGGACCTCCGAAGTGCCGCGCACTTCCTCATGGAGCCTCCCGGTCATAGAGCCTCGTCTTTAGTGCGTTGTCGTCGGTTAGAGTGATCAGAATGGCACTTTGTAGTTGTGTCTGAAGCAGAGGGGTCGAAGCCCCTTTTATAGCACTCCTGGGGGCGCCCTGGACGTTGGGGGCGCCCCTAAAAACTCGGTCAAACCTTATCCCCGCGTCGACCTCGCCGCAGCTAATAAAACCTTTGACCAGGGCGCCCCGGACCTCCCGGGCGCCCTTATGAAGGTTTATCTATGTTTCGAACTCGAAACAGCATGTACAGCTTTGAACCCGGGTGCCCCGGACCTCCCGGGTGCCCTGCTTGAAGCCTATTCTGCCTGCTTCACTTAACCTGCATTTTTCACCTTTGGCTTGGGCGCCCCCATCAATGGGGGCGCCCTGGATGCATGGGGGCACCCCCACTGTTGGGGGTGCCCTGCTTCAAGGCCTCCAGCCCATGTTTTTTTCTTGCTTTGTCTTCCAATCTTGGTACCTGCAAGATACACAAACACAAAGCACATATACATATAATATTAGCCTAGGTCGAACCCTAGGTCGAACCCTAGGTTGAAACCCTAGGTCGAACCCTAGGTCGAACCGGCGCAAGTTCCCACCCCCGAGAACGCGCCTTTCCCCTACTCCTTTCAGGAGACGGTTGCCACCCAGTCCTTCGGGTGGACTTTTGCTTAGCTTCCGATACTTCCGGACCTCGAGATGCCCAAATCCTGACCCGTCTCTACTCCTGTCCTTAGTCATCACTCAGCTATGTTGCTCAGTCCCTCGGACCAAGACTTCGTGCCCAAACCCTAGGTCCAGGACTTAGGTGCCCAACCCTCGGCCAGGTCTTCATGTCCATTTCCCCGAACCAGGACTTCGGTGTCCAACCCTCGGCCAGGTCTCCTTGCCTAGTCCCTGACCAGGATTTAGTGCCCACCTTCCGAGCATGTCTTCGGTGCCCAGCCCTTTGCCAGGACTTAGTGTCCAATCCTCGATCAGGACTTAGTGCCCAATTCCCTGAACCAGGACTTATTGCCTAGGTTTACTAGGACTTCCTTCCACTTTGGTTACTCCTCTCTTAACTCCCCTTTGTCTGTTCAATGTGTCACTGACTTAAGTAAATTGTCAAACATTAAAATACTTAGAGGAGAACATTATTGATGCAACTTGCACCAACAATCTCCCCCTTTTTGATGTTTGACAATAACTTAAGTTAGATTGGTTGAAGGGGCTAACATACTCTCCTTGAGATCAAAAAATGATCTTAGTTTGGAAAATGTATTTTTGATCCTCTGAAAAAAATAAGAAAAAATTTCTATCTTTCACTTTCTCCCATTTTGATTAATTGATCCTTTGGTAAGAGGGAAAGATAAAAAATTATTTCTAACTTAAGCGCATCTCTCCCCCTATGTCGTACATCAAAAAAAATTACCAGAAATACTTGCGCCAACAATGAGAATATTTGGTTCTTTTTTGAAAATACTTAGTATAAATTTTTGAAGGCATCGCATAAAACTAAGTATTTACGTATTTTGATCTTAGAAAACTTAAACAATATTGCATTTTTTTTTGAGAAAATACTGTATTTTTGAAAGAATACTGTGAGTTTTGAAAGGTGCAAGTACTTTGAAAGATATGATGCATTTTTGAAAGATATTTTGAAAAATACAAATTTTGCAAGTACTAACTATTTTTGAAAAAGATGAGACATTGAAAGATAAAAAGTAATTTTTGAAAAGTATTATGCATTTTTTCAAGGACAATTTTTGAAAAAGAATAAACCACTCCCACTGTAGCCAACATCGTTTGACTCTATCTAATTACCTTAAGGAACTTTAGTGTTGTCCTAAGAGGCTTGTGTCAAATTGAGTGAGTCAAACAATTTTTGAAAAGATATACTTTTGAAAAATGTATAATTTGTATAATCAATCAGACAAGCATGAATTCCATAAAAATATTATTATGTTGAAGCACTATTTTGAAAATATATTTTTAGGAAAATATTCTAACAATTTTGAAAAATATTTTTCAATTCATTAGTCCTTAACATCTCACTCATTTTAGATGTATCAATACAACAAGCATGGTTGCCTTATAGGTATATTGTGAGATGCTTGAATTATTTTTCTTAATTTATTATTAACTCTAAGATTTAATTGAAGCTTGTGTTAAATTTGAATTTGACAAGAAGTAACTTGAATTTGAATTTCAAAAATTGGCTTCCAGGTCTTGGTCTTATTGGATCATCAACTCTTTCCTTGACAAAGCCTTTTAATGAAATTTCATTTTCAAAATTACTTTTTGACAAATTCTGGTCTAACTAGTTTGGGTCTTGGATCGGTAGCTTCGGCTAGTTTCACCAGTCTAAAGAGACCAAGTAGTGTATACTTGACCTTATTAGAAGAGGCTTCCCTAACGTACTATCATCTCACCGCCACCCAATACTAGGTTGATCAAGTTTCAATTATTTTTTTTCCTTTAGCCGTTCCAATATATGCATAAAATTTAAATATGAATGACATGTCATATATTTAAACGAACTAGCAAATGCATGGCATGACAATTATGCATGTGTCAAACAATTCAAATCATTTTATTTAAGTTTCTAAAAATGTATCAAATTCCCGATTTGATACATGTCGTGTGAACCCGCGAATATACCAACCCACTTTGACATATTTAATTTTATTAAATTAATTGTTACAGTTTGGGTAAGATTTTAGTTTAGTTCGAGTTTAAGTTATTTTGGATTCAAGTTAATTAAGAATTAATTGAAGTTTGAATTAATTTGAAAATGAATTAATTAAGATTGAATTGATTTGAATTAATTGAATTTATTTGAATTAATTTGAAATAATTGAATTAATTTGAATTAATTGAATTTATTTGAATTAATTGAATTTATTTGAATTAATTTGAATTAATTGAATTTATTCGAATTAATTTGAATTTATTGAATTTATTTGAATTAATTGAATTTATTTGAATTAATTGAATTTATTTGAATTTATTTGAATTAATTTGATTTGAATAATTAAGGTTGAAATGATTAATTAATAATTGTGGGTTTAAATTCATAATTTTCATTATTTCAAAAATTTCTTCTTCATCTTTATCTATCTTTTCAAGTTTTTCTAATAATTCTGATTTATTTGAATCTTTGTGAACTTTATTAATTATGACCTTTATCTTAGATAGTTCCATATCCTCCTCATCCTCAAAATAGGAGGAGTAATTTGGGCCACTAGTTAAGGTTTTGTAATAGTTTTCAAGATTATCTATGATTAAGTTATTATCTAGGAGAATTTTATCTTCATTATCCTCAAGATTTTTGATAAAATCATTTTTATCCTCAAAAATAATTTCAGGATTATCTCCAGAATTATCTTTACTGACTTCAGAGTTATCTTTAGAATTCTTGAATTTGAATTCAGAGTTATACAACGGATTTTCAAATTTGAATTCAAAATTATCTAAAGGATTTTCAAGTTTAGGATTATCCTTATGATTTTCAAATTTGAATTCGGATTTATCCTTAGGATTTTCAAATTTGAATTCAGATTTATCCTTAGGATTTTTAAATTTGAATTCGGATTTATCCTTAGGATTAAATTTATCTGAATCAAAATTATCAGAATTAAGTTTAAAATTATCAAAATTAACGTTATGATAATTTATTCTAGAGATTACTGAATTAATGTTCTGAATTAAATAATTAATTTCTGATATTTTAGTCATATCTGCACTTTCTAATTTGACATGTAAAATATTTACTTGACTATGCAGTAATTCTAACTTATCAGGGAAATTATCTAAATTATTAAAAGACATTGCAGGAATTTGTAAAATTTTGAGAACATAAATCTTGCGTACCTTTGTCCGACATTTGTTCTTATAGTGTTCGTATTTTCCGCACTTGAAGCATTGTACGTGATCTTTATTTTTCTGGACTCCTGGCGCTGGTGCTGCCTTTGCCGCCGGTGGTGTAAACCGAGTCTTACGAGTAGGGCACTGATTTTTGTAGTGCCCTCTCTCCCTGCACGTGAAACAGATAATACGGAACTTAAACATGGACATTAAAAAAAATGTACCTGATTCACCCCTGGGCTCCCCCTCAACTCCTGGCGTCGTTGCTCCGTCGGCGGTTAGTCCGGTGAAGAGCGGCTCAACTCTGATACCAATTGTAGGATCGGTGTCGTCGATAGAGGGTGGGGGGGTGAATATCGACCGTGAAAACCTTCGTAAGAAAATCGTAGACTTTCGAATCTTCGTTCTAGACTCAGAGCATTAGTGCAGCGAAAAATAAACAGAACGAAGAAAACAACAAACAACACAGATTGCACGCGGGATTTTTACTTGGTTCCAGACCCCCCAGGGTCAGTACATCCAAGGCCTATGCACGGGAATGCTCATCCACTATTGGTCTCCTTCCAGGACTTATCGGAGGCGGAGAAACCCGACTTACAGTGCAAGATTATAATCAAAAGATAAATATAAATTGAAAGTGGAACAATAAAATCAAACCGAACAAACAAGATCTGATACTTGGCCGATCTGGACCTTCGAAGTGCCGTGCACTTCCTCCTGGAGCCTCCCGGTCGTAGAGCCTCGTCTTTAGCGCGTTGTCATCGGTCAGAGTGATCAGAATGGCACTTTGCAGTTGTGTCTGAAGCAGAGGGGTCGAAGCCCCTTTTATAGCAGTCCTGGGGGCGCCTTGGACGTTGGGGGCGCTCCTAAAAACTCGGTCAAACCTTATCCCCCTGTCGACCTCGCCGCAGCTGATAAAACCTTTGACCAGGGTGCCCCGGACCTCCCGGGCACCCTCATGAAGGCTTATCTATGTTTCAAACTCGAAACAGCAAATACAGCTTTGAACCCGGGCGCCCTGGACCTCCCGGGTGCCCTGCTTGAAGCCTATTCTGCCTGCTTCACTTAACCTGCATTTTTCACCTTTGGCTTGGGCGCCCGCATCAATGGGGGCGCCCTGGACGCATGGGGGCGCCCTTCTTCAAGGCCTCCAGCCCTTGTTTTTTTCTTGCTTTGTCTTCCAATCTTGGTACCTGCAAGATACACAATCACAAAGCACATATACATATAATATTAGCCTTAAGGACTTAGTTCGGACTTCGGATCTCCATGAAACCCTAGGTCAAACCGGCACAAGTTCCCACCCCCAAGAACGCGCCTTTCCACTACTCCTCTTAGGAGACGGTTGCCACCCAGTCCTTCGGGTGGACTTTTGCTTAACTTCCGATACTTCCGGACCTCGAGACGCCCAAACCCTGACCCATCTCTACTCCTGTCCTTAGTCATCGCTTAGCTAAGTTGCTCAGTCCCTCTGACCAAGACTTCATGCCCAAACCCTAGGTCCAGGACTTAGGTGCCCAACCTTCGGCCAGGTCTTCGTGCCCAATTCCCCGAACCAGGACTTCGGTGCCCAACCCTCGGCCAGGTCTTCTTGCCTAGTCTCCGACTAGGACTTAGTGCCCACATTCTGAGCAGGTCTTCGGTGCCCAGCCCTTTTCCAGGACTTAGTGCCCAATCCTTGATTAGGACTTAGTGCCCAATTCCCTGAACCAAGACTTATTGCCTAGGTTTACTAGGACTTCCTTCCACTTTGGTTACTCCTCTCTTAACTCCCCTTTGTCTGTTCAATGTGTCACTGACTTAAGTAAATTGTCAAACATTAAAACACTTAGAGGAGAACATCATTGATGCAACTTGCACCAACAAAGTCTACGAGCCCATTGGATTTCCATTTTAATTTTAACTTTTAGAAGAATTATGGGTCAGTCTGTCTTGACCCATCTTAAAATGGATTAATAAAATTTCAATCCAATTCGCTTAAATTATATAATGGATCGAGCAAGCCAATCCGATGAATCAAATCCAAATTGACGACTCTATGCGATGGTAAGCAGCAAAGATTATTCTCATGCAATTACGATTTGAATACTCACGATGAATATTTATAGACTAGATTTCGAATCGAGATGTCAGAGTCTCATCCCAAGACCTATTTATTCTTTCTAAATTTATTTGACAGTAAGGGTAGGGCTATCCATTTTATTTCCAGATCATATATATATATATATATATATATATATATATATATATATATATATATATATATATATATATATAATAATGCATAATTCTATATTGGAGAACATCATGACTAAATCAAATTAAAGTGATCCATTAATGTTTTAAGTGTTTAAATTTTAATATATTGATAGAGTATAACCCTTTACGTGTAAAAATTTTATGAGTGATTTCTATTTTGATAATGCATTAAAATAGAAAAACATTAAAGGATAATAAATAGGGCATCTCTATAAATAAGAGATTATATATAAATAATATAGTTCTACATAACGTAGTTTCTTGTATTTATAAATTTACTAATAAAAATTTCCAAAAATTTTTAAATTATAAATTATATTAAATTTTAATATTTCAATTAAACTTATATTAGTTTTTAATATGCTAAATATTTAATATTATAAATTGTGTATATTATCTTGCATAATTTGAATATGTTGTCATACATACATCAATTATATATGATTAAAAATATTTTATTAAAAATAATTATTCTTTATATATACTTACCCCGATTATACACCAGGGGGTTCAAGCAAAGAAAACAATGCCCGTTACGATTTCCAATTAACTGATTTTTGGGGAAAAATATGCCTTGTCCTTTCTCTGCAATTTTTTCAAGCTGAATTACTGCATAATAATAAACACAAACTAGTAATCTATTATTTATAATTGGATAATCATAAACACAAAAAACAAATATTGTTTATTGAAAAACTTGAAGATATTGTTTATGAACAATAATGAAAAGTTTCTTCTCTAAATCTACAATGCCTCCATAGTCTCATTGCTTCTTTGATTCAATTGTCTTTTATGTTTACAATCAATGTGTATGAAAATAATAATAACTTACATAGTAATTTAAACAAATCTATTTCAGTAGGAGCTGAAGCAGGCACAAGCTCTCTAGATATTATTGGTATAATAAAAATGGATAACATGAGGAGGATAACAATGCTAATTTGCCTTGTGTCCATCATCGCTTAAATATTAAGATGGATGTGAAACACAAAGTTGATTAACTTCTAAAGTGTATTGAATAATGATTTGTCAATTGGAGCTACTATTTATATATATATAGAAACATAGGTTACATTTATGTGATATGGATAACTTAAACTGTTATATATTAAACGTAGTAAGTTAAATAAACTATGTAAAGAAACGTATTTTGTATAAAAAATATAATTTATTTTAGGTTACCTAAATGTTCATGAAAATACTTTATGTCAACAAAAATAAGATGTTAGAGAAATTTCACGTTGTCATCTAATTTGTCTCAATTAATCCTAAGTACTATATGGATGATTCATTTCTTGCAACCTAACTCAGTTAAAATGGCTAAGCTAATCTCCATGAACAATTACTCATTTCAAAAATTTGCCTCTTATCATGAGTAAATTAACTCCTATCAAATTATTATTGGTGTAATCGATTGCTAGTAAAAAATGACCACATTCAAATAAAGTTTTAGTATTTGATAAATATATTTAAGAGAAATTATGTTTGATCAATATGTTCGATAGTTGTGAAAAATACATAGATTATTGGTGCAATCAACTTCTTGTCATGGTTGATTATGTTCCAATAGGGAGTTGGTAATATGTCCATGAGGGTCTAGAAGATTAGACACTTGGCGCTAATTAGTAGTCCAACAAGGAGGAGTTAACTTTGTGTAAGATTGAAGTCATGGGATGTCATTGTTAACCTAAAGTCATGCACACTTAAGGAAAGTCCAGGAAGATCAAAGGTGACTAAATATTTGTCAAATGTGGAAATCATGGAGGAGTTAACTCTAGCTAAGTTTGAAGTCTATGCTGGCAAATGAAGATTGAGTGTGTTAAAGGTGAAGAAATTCTAGAGAAGTGAACTCTAGGCAAAGTGTAAGTCTTGAAGGAGTGGTGTTTGACAAGTCGAGAAGTCCTAGTCTAAACTTTAAGCAAGTAACGAAGTCCTAGTAGGCAAATAGACTAAATACCTAGTAGGGTTGAAGATTGGTAGGTCAGATAGACTAGATACCAGATAAGTAAAAACTATAGATGGTTTTGAAATAACTCCATCTTGTATGTTTTTTGGGTGATCAGATAAGGTTTTCGATCAATTGAGATTTAAATGACTAGAAAAAGAGGTTTAGGTTGTTGGAATGGGCGACATCACTAGAAGAGGAGAATAGCGTTTCTTGATTTTGTTATTCATTGTTCACGTCAACAAATGCTTAAAGAACAATAGAAATATAAACAAAATAACATAAATAACACAAGAACAACAAATCGTTTTATATTTTTCAAAAACCATAGTTCCTATTCAATGGCCTTGTTTCCTAGTTGATGTTGTGTGATCGTTTAGAATCGATAGAGGGGGGGGGGGTGAATATCGATAAAAACTTTCTCAGATAAAAAGAGCAATACGCAATGGAAAATTCAAACAACGCTAACATGCTCTTCTTTTATTTGGTTCAGAGTCTAGATCAGCTCCTACTCCAAGGCCCACGGTCCTTGATCATTTACGTTGGGCAATTCTATATTTTGTAAAAGTATTACAAAGTTGAAGTACAAATACAGAATTTAATTTAAGCAGACAAATTTAAAATACCGACGACCGGAGAAGGATTTGAAGATCGAAGCCGCGGGATGTCGTTGGTGAGACTTGAGCACGGAGCGTTTGGAGCAGAGCGCTTGAATGTCTTCGTTGGAAGCAGTGTTAGTTGGGGAAGTCGGCCCAAGTATAATCGTGAGGGTCAAGAGTTTTGATGTGTGTGTCAATATGATTAAGTTGGGGTTTGTTGTTGGTCTAATAAGTGTATGTGAGTGTGCAGGTTTGCAGGTACACATAGACTTGGTTGAATGTCTTCAGGTACGGTAAAGGGTGGAATGGAGGCAAGCTTAAGCCTTTTTTTTAGGGGTCAAACCCCAAACTAAAGGGGGAAGCACGTCCAGCCCATCTAGTGGTGCCCTTAAAGTCGGTAGAGATAGTAGATCTGCACATAAGAACATAGACTTGCAATTAGACAAAACTAAGGTGTTTAGGCATATGAACGAAGCTACTTATACTGCAGGTGAAGGGTACTTACTTCCTGCGCTTGTTCTTACAACTCTAATGCGTAGGGCTTAGGGAGAGGGAAGATCCTTGGAGTCTCGGAGAGGTTCTAACGACGAACTACTCCTTGAGACGATCCCTTAGTGTGTCCTCCTTCTTGAATCCGCCCAACACAAGCCCTTGGACTCCCTCCTTGGTTTGCCGCGAGTGAGGGAGAGAGAAAGGCTCGGGAGAGGGTGAGGAAAAATCGCCCAAGAGGGAGGAGTCGGCTAAGAAGATGAGGGAAGGAATAAACCAAAAGACCCTTAAGTTTCCCTTTTATACTTATGGAAAAAATTTAACTAACTTCACCTTATTTATCCTTTCCTCTATTTTGTTTCAATGAAAACTGACTATCCCACTTAGTAAGCCTCTTCTCCTCTAATGCTATAAGTCTAGGGGTCAAACCCCACTTAAACTTTTATTTTTACCGCGCATTCTATTTTTATTCATTTTTTCTTTATTTATCCATGAAAAAATTCTATAAAAATATCCATAAATTCAGAATTAATTCTAGGATATTTCTAAAATTAGGTTTGAGAATTTTTGGGTGTTACAATCCCTCATACCTTATAAAAAGTTCATCCTCGAACATAAAACAACTCTGGGTATTTCTGTCTCATGTTGTCCTCTGGTTCCCATGTTGCCTCTTCTACTCTGTGATTTTGCCATATGGCTTTCACTAATGGTACCTCCTTGTTTCGCAATTTCTTAACTGCTCGGTCTATTATCTGAATAGGCCGACTATCATAACTGAGATCTTCGTGACTTGTACCGTCTGTGGCTCTATCACCTGGGTGGCATCTGGGATATGTTTCTTTAGCATGGAGACATGAAATATATTGTAGATAGCTGACATCTCCTGATGTAGCTCTAGCTCATAAGCTACTTTGCCAACTCTTCTAGTGATTTGGTATGGTCCTACATATATGGGACTTAGCTTGCCCTTCTTCCCAAAACACATTACTCCCTTCATGGGAGCCACTTTAAAATATATTGAATCCCCAACTTCAAACTCTAATGGTCTGCGTCGTGTATCAGCATAACTCTTCTGGCGGCTTTGAGATGTTTCTATTCTCTGGCGAATCTGCTGTATGGCTACGGTGGTGTCATCTATAAGATTTGTCTGTAGGCCTAACTCTTGCCTCTCACCACTCTCGTACCAGCAGATAGGAGATCTACAGCTCCGCCCATATAAAGCCTCATAGGGTGTCATGCCGATAGTGGCCTGATAACTATTGTTGTAGACGAACTCCGTTAAGCACAGGTATCTACACCAACTGCCCTTGAAATCTAATGCACAAGCTCTGAGCATATCTTCTAGTACTTGATTCACTCTCTCGGTCTGACTATCTATCTGAGGATGGAAAGTTGTGCTAACCTTCAGTTTGGTGCCTAGTGCTGTCTGTACGCACTCCCAGAAGTATGAAGTGAACCTACTGTCCCTATCTGAAATGATAGTCCTAGGGACTCCATGTAGTCTAATGATCTCCTTGAGGTATAACTGAGCCAGCTGTTCCATGGAATAGGAGATCCTAATAGCTAGGAAGTGGGCAGACTTAGTCAATCTGTCAACTATTACCCAAATTGCATCATACCCATTTGTTGTTCTGGGCAGTCCCACTATAAAATCCATGAAAATATCTTCCCATTTCCATTCTGGAATCTGGATAGGCTATAGAACTCCTCTTGGTCTCTGATGATCTGCCTTGACCCTTTGGTATGTCAGACAGGTACTGACANCTGAGAGGAGCAATCGAACCTTGATGGACATGGTTAGATCCATGATGAATCATGGAACTCTTCCAAAATCCTTTTGGGGCTATGCACTTAAGACAGCTATTTACTTGTTAAACAGAGTCCCGACCAAGGTAGTCTCTACTACTCCATATGAGACGTGGAATAGTAAGAAACCTCACATAACTCACCTTAAGATATGGGGTTGTCCTGCTTATGTGAAGCGGACTGTATCAGACAAATTGGATGCTAAGTCTGATAAATGTCTATTTATTGGATACCCTAAGGAAACAAAGGGTTACCAATTCTATCATCCCTTGGAACAAAAGGTGTTTGTTTCAAGGCATGCTGTATTTCTGGAAAAAGAATTTCTTTTACAAGAAAACAGTGGGAGTGGCATTGAACTTGATGAAGTTCAAGAAACTCTAATAGACATTACAGAGACACCTAGTCTGGACCCACAACCAATAACTCATAATGATGAGCTATCAGTTGAACCTAAAACAACACCACTACTTCGTAGATCTGATAGGACACGCAATATTCCAGAGAGATACGGATTTCTCGTAAGTGAATTGAACGACGTGTTACTCGTTAGCGATGATGAACCTGTTGGTGCAGGAAGCACCAGATCGAACCTTGTTTTGATATTGGCAAAAGATTCAAAGTTAAGGGTTGTTTGGTATCTAACAATGCTGCTTGAGAGTGCAGGAAACAAAGTCCTAGCGAAGGGCTGCTGGGCGAAAACCAAGTCCTGGCGAAGGGCTGCTAGGCGAAAACCAAGTCCTGGCGAAGGGCTGCTAGGCGAAAACCAAGTCCTGGCGAAGGGCTGCCGGGCGAAAGTCCAACTGGAGGATCCGGTTGGCACCAGGTAAATTCTCCCGAGAGGAGTAGGTGAGGACGCGTTCCCCTTGAGGGAACATTAGGCGTCGGTTCGACCTAGGGCTCCATTTTGGAGTCCCAAAGTCAGAACCAAGACAGCCAAGGCTGTGTAAAATTAACTTATTAATTGCTGTTTTGGACTAACCCTGGATGCAGGACCGAAGGACTGTGTTTCTGCAGCTCAGAGAGCCTCAAAGGAGTGAGGCAGTAGCTGAGCAGGGCGCCCCGGATGTTTCGGGCGCCCCAGAGTCAACCCAAAGTCAGCAGAGCAAGTAAACGCCCCGACAGCAGCACATTTGGGGGCGCCCCGGATGTTTCGGGCGCCCCGCGCGCATCGAGCGCCCCGCGTGTCGCGGGCGCCCACTGTGCCACGCCACTGGCAGTTGCAGCAGCTCACCCTCGCGAAGAAGATGAAGCCTTGACCGGTCAACCAGGGCGCCCCGCGCGTGTCGGGCGCCCCAGTCAAATGTGATCCCGAAGAAGCAGAGATCAGCCTTGACCAGAGGGCTCGCCGGATCGAAAGCCACGTGGGGGGGGGGGGGCGCCCCGAGCATCCTGGGCGCCCCAGCCCTATAAAAGGGACCCTCGACCCTCTTCTTCAATAATCAATAACTGCGACACTTCTGCGCTCTTCTGCTTTCGCGACACGCTCCAGAAATCTTCCAACTCTAGCTGATGACGTCCCGCTGCTCCGAAACTTCGATCTACACCGGACATCGGTAACGAAGAGCTGTATTTAAAGTTTACTAAACTGTTCTTGTTATTATCTTTCTTGTAAACTTTCTCGAACGTATAGAATTGCCCGTAGAAAACGGTCAACGACCGTGGGCCTTGGAGTAGGAGTCGACACATGCTCCGAACCAAGTAAAACGACCGTGTTAGCATTGTTGTTGTGTCTTATTTCCGCTGCGCACTAACTCTTTTAAATCCGAACGAATTGCGACATTCACCCCCCCTCTCTCGCATTTCTCGATCCAACAAGTGGTATCAGAGCGGGGAATTCAAACTTGGTGCAACCACCAGTTTGAAAGTTTTTTCGGATTTACGAATTTTTTAATTTTATTTCTCTTCTTTTTGTTAATCAACGCAACTCAATCTCGTTCGCTTTTTATTTTATATAACGAACAATTAATAAATTTTGAATTTTGAATTTTCAATTTTGAATTTTCATCTTTTCACCATAAGTCTGAATTAATAAAACGAACAATTCTTAAAAATTTGTCATAAATTTTTTTTATTATTATTTTAATATTATTTCTCGAAATTCGTGCCACTTTAATTCGAGCAATCTTTTAACTCTTATTTTTCACCATTAATCAGAATATTCATTTCCCAAAAATTTTGTCTCAAATTTTTTTATTATTTTATTATTATTCTGCCTCGAAATTCGTGCAATTTTTTTGGGCAAATTTTTTTTCTTCTTCTCCCGCACTACTAATCCAAGACCAAGTCTTGGTACATTCTGTTAGTTCTTTTGTGTGCAAGAGGTTATTTTATGGCCAACCAAGAGTGGAACAGTGCCCGTCCACCGCTATTCTCCGGCGAGAACTTCAGCTTTTGGAGAAGACAAATGGAGTCCCTTCTGAAGACCCATATGGGCATATGGATGATCATTCAAATAGGGTTCCACCTCCCTACAGAAGATGGACTATCAATTGCATGGGACAAACTGGATGAACCAACCCTCAACCAAATTGAGACTGATGCAAGAGCAACTGCAATTCTTCAATGCGGTCTAACCAACGAACAACTCAAGCTAGTCGGTTCATTTGGATGTGCTAGAGAAATGTGGGAGAAATTGATCAATCTTCATCAAGAAATCTCAGATGAAGAAGAAGATCAGGTAAGTTATCTCGCACTCTCGGTCCAAGCACAGATAGCCGAGTCAGAGTCTGAACCTGAACCCAGAGTCGAAATCGAACTAGCAGAATCAGACAACGAACTGACTGAGATGGTAACCAATTTCGAATTCTTTTCTAAATTAGAATTAAATAATCAAGCTGATACTGCAATGGTCGAGGAAGGTATAACTTTTGCAGGGAAAACTCCAAGAGAACCACCAAAGAAGAAGCTTCAACCGGTACCCAAGTCCGACTCAGACACGGAATCAGAAGATGAATTTACATCCAAGACAGCAACAATTAAGGGGGAGATTCCTAATAAGGAATCAAAAGGTAAAATTACAAATTTGAATTTTAAAAATCATATAATTTGTTACATATGCAGGGAGAGAGGGCACTACCAAACTAAGTGTCCTACCCGTAAGATTCAAACGATACCACCGACGGCAACAAAGAAACGAGCTCCAAAAGCATGAAAGAACAAGAGTCGCATCCAATGCTTCAAGTGTCAGGAGGTTGGCCATTACAAAGAAGAATGCACAGATAAACGTTACAAAGATCCAGGGCAACCAACCAAAATGGGTAACTGTAATTTACATCCAAATCCACTCTTTACCTTGAATACTGATAGGTTAATTAATCTCCCTTGGTCAAATTTAGATATGGATGCATGCTTAGATAACTTAATGAAATCATGTATATTAGCAAAGTCAAAATTCAAAATGTTAAGACAAGAAAATGAGACTTTGAAAATTAAAATTGATATACAAGAAAAACTGATTAATGATTTTGCAAACGTAGAAAATCCAGAAATTTCTCCTCACTATGACCTTATCTGAAGTTTTGTCTTGGCTATTCATAGGACTAGATACCTTAAGGACTTAACCAATTAGTTGAAATTTGACAACATAGTATTGGGAGGAGGTGAGATGATAGTACGTTGGGGAAACCAACTCTAATAAGATCAAGTCTACTTGGTCTCTTTAGACTGGTGAAACCAGCCGAAGCTACCGATCCAAGACCCAAGCTAGTTAGACCAGAAAATGACCTAATTTAATTTGAAAATGAAATTTCATTAAAAGGCTTTGTCAAGGAAAGGGTGGATGATCCCATAAGGCTACGGCCAAAGAAGGCCTAGTGCCTCGCCAAGACCTGGAAGCCAATTTCTGAAATTCAAATTCAAATTATCTTATGTCAAATTCGAATCTAACACAAATTTCAAATAATTATAGATTCAAACCTGTTTTCAAAAATTCTTTTTCAAAATCACTCTTTTTCAAATTCAAATCTGTCTTCGAAGTCAATTATACTTGTTCAAAAATAAACATTTTTTGTATTCTTTTTCAAAGTTAAACATTTTTTCAAAATTATTTTTACCTTCAAACCTGTCTCACAAGAACTTTTAAGGCTAACTATTTGAAAACCCTAGATTGGGTGAGACAGGAAAATTAAGTTCAAATTAAAAATTCTTTTATGTTGTGTTTTCATTCAGAGAATAATTTCAACCATGATTAAACCTTAGTCAACTGAGTCAAACATGGTCAAACCTAGTTAATGCTAAAGACCCTTCAAGCACTTAGATAAAGTTAAAACAAGTCGAATACAAGGGGAGTTCTTTTTAGATTTATTCTCAAAACCTGATGCTCTAATAAGGCCTTCAAAAATTACTCAAAATTCTTGGTATATTACTATCTCTTTGAAAAATTATTATCATTTCAAAATATTTCTTTTCAAAAACTGTGTTATTATTATTACTTCAAATTGAGGTGTCAAAAATTTATCTCCTTGAAAGTTTCATACTCAGAAGATTATTCAAAATTATTCTTTTGTTTTTAATAAACCCTAAAGACACAGAGGAAGGTCCACTTCATGATCTACTAGGACTCCTAGGATGTGTCAAATTTAGGGGGAGTTTGATTCAAAAGAAGAATTTCTGAAATTTTTTTTGGTAATTATTTGTTTTTTCTTATAATTTAAATCAAACCCTAAAACTCAGAGGAAGATCGCTTGTAGTCAACAAACTTCCTAGGACTGGGTCAAGTTTAGGGGGAGATGAAATTAAAAGAATTATTGAACATTTTCAAAATTATATGTTTTCATGCACTGCAAGTTCAAAATCCTTTTGAAAACTTAAATAATTTTCTGTCAAAATACTATTATTTTACAAAATTCTTGTGGCTTTTGAAATTAATTTTATAATATTTACTTGGGTTGGAGAAAATTTTTCAGGACACTTAGGAAAATGTCCTTGTAGTCAATAAGGTTTCCTAGGATTGTGTCAGACTGGAAAAGAAACCTAGTCAAGTAAAATATTTTGTTTTCAAAGTCTAATTCTTTTCAAAAATTACTTATACTTTTCAAAGTCTAAGTCTTTTCAAAATTACTTATATCTTTCAAAGTCTAAATACTTTTGTAAAAGTACTTATGTGTTTCAAATCTTAATTTATTTCAAAAGTACTTAGATTTTTCAAAAATGCATAATATTTATTTCAAAAGTACGTTTGAAGATTCAAAAGCACTTATGTCTTCAAAAATACATAATATCTGACAAAAAAGTACTGCTATAATGTTTTCAAAAGTATAAATATTTTTCAAGGCAATATTGTTCTAAAAGATTGGCCTACAAATATAAAATATCTTTTCAATACTTTTCCAAATAAAGTTTTGTTGGTGCAATTTAAACTTTTTGCTATACTTTCAAGAATTATACTAAGTATTTTTATGCTTTCAAAACTCATAGGCTCTGATACACAAACGCTCTCCTTAAAACTTCTCTCAAAATATTTTTATTAGACTTAAAAATGGTCTAAAACATAAGGAGAAGAGTTTTACATTAAGGGGGAGAGAAAGGGAATGTTATTTTTAAGCTATTTCAAAATCTTAAGCATTTCTAAGTGGTTCAAAGTTATTTTTAGTGAATGTTTTCTTAAATAAAATTTTCCTTAGTAATCAAAATTTGTCTGAGAAAAAGGGGTTTTTAACAAAAGTTTAAGCTTGCTTTTCAAAAGTGTCTATGGATACAAATACTTTTGCTCTTTTTGAAAAATACTTTGTCAAAAACTTATTTTTGGTAGAACTCAAAACTCCCCATTAGAAACCTTGCTAACCCATGTATGCTTTTGATATATGTCAAAGGGGGAGGAAAGGTCAAAGTTAAGTATTTTAAGTATTTTATAACACAAGTATTCAGGATTTTAGAGTGAGTATGAAAAATAAAGAATTTTTTTTAGAGTTATGCTTCACTGTTTACCTTATGCTCTTAACTATTGTAATTTTTTCCTTAACTTTGAATTGTGTTGCCATAATCAAAAAGGGGGAGATTGTTGGTGCAGGAAGCACCAGATCGAACCTTGTTTTGATATTGGCAAAGGATTCAAAGTTAAGGGTTGTTTGGTATCTAACAATGCTGCTTGAGAGTGCAGGAAACAAAGTCCTAGCGAAGGGCTGCTAGGCACCTGACGATGGGCTGTCAGGAAACCAAGTCCTGGCGAAGGGCTGCTGGGCGAAAACCAAGTCCTGGCGAAGGGATGCTGGGCGAAAACCAAGTCCTGGCGAAGGGCTGCTGGGCGAAAACCAAGTCCTGGCGAAGGGCTGCTGGGCGAAAACCAAGTCCTGGCGAAGGGCTGCTAGGCGAAAACCAAGTCCTGGCGAAGGGCTGCTAGGCGAAAACCAAGTCCCGGCGAAGGGCTGTCGGGCGAAAGTCCAACTGGAGGATCCGGTTGGCACCAGGTAAATTCTCCCGAGAGGAGTAGGTGAGGACGCGTTCCCCTTGAGGGAACATTAGGCGTCGGTTCGACCTAGGGCTCCATTTTGGAGACCCAAAGTCAGAACCAAGATAGCCAAGGCTGTGTAAAATTAACTTATTAATTGCTGTTTTGGACTAACCCTGGATGCAGGACCGAAGGACTGTGTTTCTGCAGCTCAGAGAGCCTCAAAGGAGTGAGGCAGTAGCTGAGCAGGGCGCCCCGGATCTTTCGGGCGCCCCAGAGTCAACCCAAAGTCAGCAGAGCAAGTAAACGCCCCGACAGCAGCACATTTGGGGGCGCCCCGGATGTTTCGGGCGCCCCGCGCGCATCGGGCGCCCCGCGTGTCGCGGGCGCCCACTGTGCCACGCCACTGGCAGCTACAGCAGCTCACCCTCGCGAAGAAGATGAAGCCTTAACCGGTCAACCCGGGTGCCCCGCGCGCGTCGGGCGCCCCAGTCAAATGTGATCCCGAAGAAGCAGAGATCAGCCTTGACCAGAGGGCTCGCTGGATCGAAAGCCACGTGGGGGGGGGCGCCCCGAGCATCCCGGGCGCCCCCAGCCCTATAAAAGGGACCCTCGACCCTCTTCTTCAATAATCAATAACTGCGACACTTCTGTGCTCTTCTGCTTCCGCGACATGCTCCAGAAATCTTCCAACTCGAGCTGACGACGTCCCGCTGCTCCGAAACTTCGATCTACACCGGACGTCGGTAACGAAGAGCTGTATTTAAAGTTTACTAAACTGTTCTTGTTATTATCTTTCTTGTAAACTTTCTCGAACGTATAGAATTGCCTGCAGAAAACGGTCAACGACCGTGGGCCTTGGAGTAGGAGTCGACACAGGCTCCGAACCAAGTAAAACGACCGTGTTAGCATTGTTGTTGTGTCTTATTTCTGCTGCGCACTAACTCTTTTAAATCCGAACGAATTGCGACATTCACCCCCCCTCTCTCGCATTTCTCGATCCAACAGAACCTATCAGTTATGATGACGTTCTGAAAAGTTCAGAAAGGGACAAATGACTTGAAGCCATGAAGTCGGAAATGGATTCCATGTACGAAAATCAAGTATGGGACTTGGTTAACCCACCTGAAGGGATTAAGCCCATAGGGTGCAAGTGCGTTTTCTAGAAGAAAACCGACATGGAAGGTAATGTTGTTACCTTTAAGGCTAGATTAGTGGCAAAAGGATATCGTTAGAAACAAGGAATTGATTATGACGAAACCAATTCGCCAGTAGCTATGCTTAAATCCATTCGGATGCTCCTAGCCATAGCAGCTCATTATGATTATGAGATATAGCAAATGGATGTGAAAACAGCTTTCCTTAATGGAAACCTGCTTGAGGATGTATACATGATATAACCTGAAGGTTTCACATCGGTTGATAAAACCAAAGTATGCAAGCTTCGACGATCCATATATGGACTGAAGCAAGTATCCAGGAGCTGGAACATCCGTTTTGATGAGACAATCAAAGAGTTTGATTTCTCACAAAATCCTGACGAACCTTGTGTGTATAAGAAGGTTAGTGGGAGTGCAGTCGTATTTCTAGTATTATATGTCGATGACATGTTACTCATAGGAAACGATATATCAGTCTAACAGTTGGTTAAAATTTGGTTGTCCAAAACTTTCTCCATGAAAGACCTGGGAGAAGCAGCCTATATCCTTGGGATTAGAATCTATAGAGATAGATCAAAACGGTTGCTTGGTCTTTCGTAGTCTACATATATAGACCGAGTGCTAAAAAGGTTTAGCATGTCGGAATCCAAGAAAGGTCACCTTCCCATCAGGCATGGGATCAACCTTTCAAAGTCTATGTGTCCGCGCACAGAAGACGAGAGGATTTGCATGAATAAGATTTCTTATGCATCCGCGATAGGATCTATCATGTATGCTATGTTATGTACTAGGCCCGATGTATCGTATGCTCTGAGTGTCACGAGCAGATACCAGTCTGATCCAGGAATAGATCATTGGGCGGCTGTCAAGACAATCCTTAAGAACTTAAGAAGAACTAAGGATGTATTCCTAATATCTGGAGAAGGAGATATGGTAATACATGGGTATACAGATGCCAGTTTCCAGACAGATAAGGATGACTCCAAATCTCAGTCTGGATACGTATTTACTTTGAATGGAGGCGCAATAAGTTGGAAGAGTTCCAAACAAGACACCGTAGCGGATTCTACCACGGAAGTGGAATATATCGCTGCTTCGGAAGCAACAAAGGAAGCAGTCTGGATCAAGAAGTTTGTCTCCGAACTTGGTGTGGTTCTAACCATTGATGAATCAGTGCCGGTTTACTGTGACAACAATGGAGCTATTGCACAAGCAAAAGAACCAAGGTCTCATCAGCGATCCAAACACGTGCTTCGCCGCTATCATCTGATCAAAGAGATTATAAGTATGAATGATATACAAATTGAGAAAATTTCCACTGAAAGGAATTTAGCGGATCCTTTAACTAAGGCCTTGCCTCAAAGTAAGTTTGAGGGTCATGTTAGAGCCTGTGGTATTGGATACCGTAGCGATTGGCATTAGGCCAAGTGGGAGTTTGTTAGTAATCTGAGAGAAGTGTCCTAATGCAATCGCCTTATGATTGTAATCATTTATTTTAATAAATAAATATTCACTATTTGAGTATACATATATGTGTTTTTGATTGAGATCTTAAACTCATTTACTGAATGTCCGCAATACAATTCACAGCATAAGAGAATTTGTGATGAATTCACAACTAGTGATTATCTCTACATGTGCAATTGTGAAGTATTGAAATTATCCCTAGTCGATGAATTGATAAATACGGACACTATTAATTCTGTTGAGACTAGCATGGATTATTCTCTAAACTGCTGATTCTCACTGGCTGGTGACATTGGGATGTCAGAAGATAAACATGAATGCTAGTTAAGGGAACTAGTTCATTGGAGTGACCAGCTGTAAAACTTCATATGGTAATCTACATATAGATATGTCAATGATGTTCTCACTGCAGCTTAAGTGCGATGTTCCTTTGACTTGCGGTGTTTAAGTCATCTTGGTCATGGAGACTTATACTTTAACATCTTAAGCAAGCATCTCCAAGGAGGTGTGGACCCAGGATGGTTGGGTATAAGCCGAAGTGCCCGAAGATGTTTGAACAGCCTACAAAGGATTCACCACTCCTTGCGAGGGGATGTATACCCAAGGCCTATCGTCGGATTGTTACTCAAAGCCTCTGGCCAGAGCATGACATGTTCAGAGTATGAGTCTATGAAATACATGAGAGTAATTAGAATCTATTGGACGAGAAAGACATTACTTGGGCTAGGTGTGACGTAGTCAGCCTAGTGGGGACTGACATATATAGACCATGTCCTGAACCAAGTGGGTATAAGATGGTGAAGGGAATGAGGCACGATTCATTAGAGCTGCTGAAGGGCTTCAGAATAATTTTTGAGGTCAACCGTTGATCTTTCGATTAATTGGGGATCATAATGTACTACTAGGTGTCACTCATGATCATTCTATAATTGATGAATTATAGACGGCCAACATAAATCGAAAGCCTATTTAGTCACACGCACTACGAGTAATCCGAGGGATTTAAAATGAGTTGAAAATTGGATTTTCCGATCAAGAGAGATAAGTCGAATCTGAATTTTTCAGAGACGCATCGGAAGCATAAAATGGCTAAGTCTTTTGAAGACTTATTGGACGAATTAAATGAGTTTAATTCGTACGGTTACGGCATTGGTTTGGCCGGCCAATGAGGGTCCCCACCCTCTTTGGTTTGGTCGGCCACAATAAGAGGGAGAACCAAATTGTTTGGTTTAAATTATAAAATAAACCGCGCGTGGTTTGTTTTATAAAATTATGGATAAAGAAATTTTATAAAGAAATTTATATAAAGAGATTTATTTTCATGGAAATTAAAATAAACCTTGGATTGGTTTATTTTATTTTATAAAATCAATAATGGATTGATTTACCATGATAAAGAAATTTATAGAAATTTATTCTTTTTATGGAAATTAAATTGAACCATGGATTGGTTTATTTTATTTTATAAAATCAATTATGAATTGATTTTTCCTTAATAAGAAAAATTTATAAGATAAATTTCTTGTAAAATTTATTCCATAATAAAAGGGGAGACATGGTTGTTTTTATTATAAATTAAGTTATAATAAAAACTTGGCATAAGGGAATAATTCATAGAAAAATTTATAAGATAAATTTCTTATGAAAAATTTATTCCGTTAAAAAGGAGACTAGGCGATAAAGAGGCTACTATATAATGGTGCATAGGCAAGGCTTGGAAATTAATTCAAGTGATCAAGGATTCTTGCCTAGCCTCTCTTCCTCTCCTTCTCTCCCTCTCCCTCTTCTAGGGCCGGCTACCCTCTCCCTCTTCTAGGGTCGGCTGCCCTCACCTCCTTTGCCGTGAGCCACCTCCACCAAGAAGGTGCCAAAGAAGAAGAAGAAGCGGGGCGCGACTCCTTCCTTCCTCCCGGAATCTTGATTCCGTTTTTCGTTTGGTGGTTAGTTTTCCATCTCTCTCTCTTGATATTCTTGTCGTGCCTTTGGAGAATCTAGTAGTTCTTGTCGGCACGAAACTCGTAGCTTTGCGAAGTCATCCCGAAGAAAACTCGGCGTGGACGCGAATAGAGGCGGAGCTTCCAAGGGACGCTACGGTTGGATCTCATCCCTTACTTCGAGTTACGCGAGGTAACAAGTAAATTAGTATACTTTCTACAAAATTTTAATTTATGATCATGTCTACACAATATAAGGTTGCATGCTAGATACGTTGTTAAAATAATTTGAGAAATTATTTATGCTAAACCTTCCGCTGCACGTAATTAAAATTTAAAATTACGAACCCGTATCCATGTCAACATGCACCCGGTCCCAACAGAAGATAGATATACTTCCGCAAGTGCTACACTGTAAGTTCTTAATGATCCTGCCTTCGGGAGAAATTATGACATCCACTCACGTGCTGCGTGCGGTGCCGGTCGGAATTGCAGAAAGGGAACTCTACTACAATCTGATAGTACTCGACATGCAAGATTATGATGTTATAATGGGAATGGATTTTCTGGGTAAATACGGTGCTTCTATTGAGTGTCGTAAGCGAAAGGTGGTCTTTCGACCTGAGGCAGGTCCTATGTTTGAATTCATCGGAGAACCAAGGAAAAGAACCGGGAAATGCTTATCAACTCTCCAAGCTCAGAAGATGTTAGACAAAGGATGTACTGGATTTCTAGCATATGTGGTTGATGCCAGTCAAATGAAGAACCAGAAGCTGGAAGATGTCAGGGTTGTATGTGAATACCCAGAGGTATTCCCAGATGAAATACCCGGATTGGCTCCTGATAGAGAAGTGGAATTCGAGATCGAATTGGTTCCTGGTACTAATCCAATCTCCAAGGCACCTTACCGTATGGCGCTGGTTGAATTAAAGGAGCTTCAAGAACAGCTACAGGAGTTGCTGGATAAGGGACTTATTCGCCCTAGTCATTCCCCGTGGGGAGTTCCGGTACTGTTTGTGAAGAAGAAAGGCGGATCTATGCGAATGTGCATAGATTATCGAGCGCTGAACAACATGACGATCAAGAACAGGTATCCCCTTCCGAGGATAGATGACCTGTTTGACCAATTAATGGGAGCCACTGTTTTCTCGAAAATTGATTTGAGATCTGGTTATCATCAAGTTAGAGTAAAACAAGAGGATATTCCGAAGACGGCTTTCCGAACAAGGTACGTGCACTATGAATTTGTTGTTATGCCTTTCGGTGTGACAAATGCTCCCGCTATGTTTATGGATCTTATGAATCGAGTATTCTCGGCATTCCTCGACAAATTTGTGATCGTCTTCATCGACGATATCCTTATTTATTCGAGGATGCAAGAGGAGCACGCCGAGCACCTGAAGACAGTATTACAGATCCTTCGGGAAAAGCAACTGTACGCAAAATTCTCCAAATGTGAGTTCTGGCTCGACCAAGTGGGCTTTTTGGGCCATATCATTTCCAAGGACGGGGTTATGGTAGATCCAACAAAGATTGAAGCTGTGAATAACTGGAGCGACCAAAGAACGCCAATGAAATCAGAAGCTTTCTCGGGTTGGCAGGCTATTACCAAAAATTTGTAGAGGACTTCGCGAGAATTGCAGCTCCTCTAACGGCTCTCACCCGGAAAGATAAAAAGTACGAGTGGAGGGAAAACTACGAAAGGAGTTTCTTGGAGCTAAAAAGGAGACTTACCAGTGCTCCAATTCTTACCCTCCCGGAAAGTAATCAGAACTTTGATATGTACAGTGATGCCTCCAGACTAGGACTTGGAGCTGTACTTATGCAGAGTGGTAAGGTCATAGCTTATGCCTCTAGGCAACTCAAGGAATATGAACAGAACTACCCCACTCACGATCTAGAATTGGCCGCGGTAGTCTTCGCTCTTAAGGTATGGAGGCATTATCTGTATGGAGCACAGTGCAGAATTTATACAGACCACCAGAGTCTGCGATACTTCTTCACTCAGAAAGACTTGAATATGCGACAGCGCCGATGGCTTGAGTTGGTGAAGGACTACGACTGCGAGATCGTCTACCATCCAGGGAAGGCAAACAAAGTGGCCGATGCACTCAGCCGGAAGTCAAGTGCCACCTTGATGTCCATATCTATATTACCTCGACCACTTGAAAGAGAAATTATTGATTTTGGAGTCGAGGTCATCTCCGGACGGCTTTCCACCATGACACTAGCCCCGATGCTGTTTGAGGACATATTGGAAAAAATAGAATAGTGATCCGAGTCTTCAGAGAATCAAGCAGGAGATCCTAGAAGGAAAGGGCAATGGTTTTCATATCGCCAACGGGGGAGTACTCTACCTTAGGGATCGCCTAAGTATCCCTAATGACCCGGAGCTACAGAGAGAAATATTAACAGAAGCTCACGGAACCCCTTATTCGATGCATCCGGGATCCACCAAAATGTATCAAGACCTGAAGGAGAAATTCTGGTGGTCCGGTATGAAGAGGGATGTAACTCGACATGTTAGTACTTGCCTGACCTGCCAACGAGTGAAAGCAGAACACCAGCGACCTGGAGGAGCTCTGCAGCCGCTCCCAATTCCGGAATGGAAATGGGAAGATATCTCTATGGATTTCATTTCAGGACTCCCTAAGACTACGAACGGATATGATGCAATATGGGTAATAGTGGACAGCTTGACGAAGTCTGCTCACTTCTTAGCTATTAAGATGACTTATTCGATTGAGCAACTGGCTCAATTATATGCTAAGGAGATAATCAGACTTCATGGAGTTCCCAAGACCATCATCTCTGATAGGGATGGTCGCTTTACCACACATTTTTGGGAATGCATCCAGAAGTCTCTCGACACTAAACTAAGGTTCAGTACCGCTTTTCACCCTCAGACTGACAGGCAGACTGAACGTGTAAATCAAGTACTGGAGGATATGTTGAGAGCTTGTGCTCTGGATTTCAAAGGGAGTTGGGGCCGATATCTATGTTTAGCGGAGTTTGCATACAATAATAGCTACCAAGCTACTATCGGAATGACACCCTATGAAGCCTTGTATGGGAGGAAATGTAGGTCTCCCATCTGTTGGTACGAAAGTGGTGAAAAAAAAGAAATGGGACTCAAGATGGATCTTATCGATGACACCACCAGGGCTATACAGAATATTCGACAACGGATTGATGCTGCTCAGAGCCGGCAGAAGAATTATGCGGATGTTCGGCGTAGGCCACTGGAATTTGAGATTGGAGATTTGGCATTCCTCAAGGTGGCTCCTATGAAAGGCGTAACGAGATTTGGGAAGAAAGGAAAACTAAGTCCGCATTATGTGGGGTCGTACCCGATTCTGGAAAGAGTTGGCAAGGTGGCATATGAACTAGAGTTGCCTCAAGAGATGTCGGCTATCCATAACGTGTTCCATGTGTCGATGCTCAAGAAGTGTATCGTAAACGTAGATCAAGTGATCGAGCCACAGACGGTACAAGTTCAGGAGGACCTATGTTTTGAAAGCCGACCTATCCAGATCTTGGATTGGGAAGTCAAGAAGCTAAGGAATAAAGAGGTGTCTTTAGTCAAGGTCCTATGGCAATGTCAATGGGTCGAGGAAGCTACCTGGGAACGCGAGGACGAGATGAGACGCAAGTACCCAGATCTATTCTATGTTCGAGGACGAACATCCACGAGGTATGGGGGATTGTAACGACCCGAAAAATTTTCTCAATATTTTCTTTAAAATATTGATCATGCCTGGATAATGTTTGAGGAATCTAGAGATACTAGTACGAATTTTTAGCCTAGTTATCCATGATTTTTCCATTTAAATTGGGAAGTTAAGTACTAATGGGCCTTATATGGGCTTTTCTAGTACCATGATTATTAGTGGATTCTAGGTAGAATTTAATATAAATATAAATGGGTTTTATTTAGGAATATTAGCATAATTATGGGTGAGTCTTAGGGGAATTTTTGAAATTAAAAGAAAAATAAAAATAAAATGAAGTAAAAATAAAGTACATGCACCAATGATTGAACCTTTGACCTAGTGTACCACCATGCATGTACTAACCAATTCACCTAGCAAGGGAGTGCTAGTAGAGGATGAAGTAGATTTTGGTTAAGGCTTAGGGAAAATGAAGAGTCGTCAAGGGAAGAGACACCATGACTCTTCACTTGCCCTCCTTAATGTAGAATAAAGAGGTGGCATGGGAGTTACTTTTCTTCCTCCTTCCACCAAATCTACTCTTCTCGCTCCTCCTTCCTCATTCTAGCCGAAACCCACAAGGAGATTTTGTAGGGTTTTTCGGGCCGCGAAAACCGCTTTTTCGCGTCGCGAAAACCCCGAAAGCCCCAATAGAAAGGATCCGAGCGAAGAAAACCATTTCAAAAATTTACGAGTGCTCGTTTACATGCTTCAAAACCGATCTACAACCTAGATCTATTAGAGAAGAGAAAAACTACCTTCGATGCGTGCCCCGCAATTCCTGCTCGCTCCTCAGTTGGTGTCGGATCTCAAGGACGCAAAGTAGCAACCCTCTAGAAGTATCCACACAAGCAATAGAGTGGAGAGGAGAGCCCAAAAGTGTGCTAGCACTCCTTGGGGTCTCGGCAAGATGAGAGGAGAGGGAGAGCAAAAACGAAACCAAAACCAAGTTAGGAGAGGAATCAATCACACACCCACATATGGACTTAAGTGGTCGGCCACTTAATGGCCATTAAGTGGCCGGCCACCACCTTAGGTAACCCCTATTTGAATTCAAAATTCAAATGGGGAGGTTACTTAGCCTTGATGATGATGCCAAGTCATCACTTGGTCAAGTCAAGGTGATGTGGCTTGAGTCAAGTCAAACTTGCCTCTTATGGACTTTCCATATTTAGCCAAAGTCAAACTTTGACTTCATTATTCTCCCATGATTAGATTCATCCAACACTTGGATCAAACTCGAGTCCAACTCAAGTTGTCTAATTTGAGTCAAGTCAAACTTGCCTTTTATGGACTTTCCATATTTAGCCAAAGTCAAACTTTGACTTCATTACTCTCGGTCCATCATATGGACTTATTCTCCATCTATTGCTCTATGTGTGTGACCCTATAGGTTCTTGTAACGTTGACAATGCCCTTAAACCTATTTAAGGACATAAGCAATGAGAGGTATCTAGCAACACATCATTGCTACCCAAGTTACAAGAATGTCGAGATCCAACATCAACATTGTGACTAATAATTGTGACCATCACAATATGTGACAACGTCCTTCTATCCTCGATATCTAGATTGATCTTTCATGAGGCATAGACCGTGTCATCCTCAAATCAATCTATATGTCTTGATCTCCAAGTAGACTCACTATAATCAAATAAGCTCAATATCTAATATTGCCTTATTTGGGCATGGCCATGCACTTAGTGGTCTTACTCTATCAAGAACGAAGATATCACTCCCGTCATATAGGAGGGATAGATCCCATCTACGTTACTCACATCCCTTCGCATAATTTGTTACAAACCCAGTAATCGCCTTTATAGTCCACCCAGTTACGGGTGACGTTTGACGAAGCCAAAGTACGTAACTCCTTATGTAGAGAACTATGGTAACTTCAGGTCTAGAACTATAGTCATACTAATAGTCACATGAGAAAGTATATGACACTCATATAACGATCCATGATACTTTCTCATGGCGGGCCATTCAGTATACATTCTCTAATGTATACCCATGTGTCAACTTGATATCTCATATCCATGACTTGTGAGATCAAGTCATCATGTTGACCTACATGCTAGTCTCTATGCATTAACATTGTCCTTGACTGTTAATACTTGACTAGAAATAATTAAGAGTAGTGTTCTCTATATCATCTCACTATCGATTCAACTAATCGATTGATATAGATAAGAACCTTCTACTCAAGGACGTTATTATACTAAGTTATTTGGCACCAATACACATAAGCACAATAACCATAAGAAATGCCTTTATATATAAGAAATATATATACAAGAATATGATACAATGAGTCCAAAAAGTAATCATCATATGATTGGCTCTAGGGCTCTCACTAACAATCTCCCACTAGCACTAGTGCCAATCGTTGTAGTATCTAATACCCAATGACCTAGTGTGACCATCATGCTTCATCTGTGCCAAAGCCTTGGTCAAGGGATCTGCGACGTTAGCCTCTGTGGGTACTCTGCAAATCTTCACATCTCCTCGATCGATGATCTCTCGAATGAGATGGAATCGCCGTAGTATGTGTTTGGTCCGCTGGTGTGAGCGAGGTTCCTTAGCCTGCGCAATAGCTCCATTGTTGTCACAATAGAGCTCTACGGGATCAGATATGCTAGGAACCACCCCAAGCTCAGTGATGAACTTGCGGATCCAAACTGCCTCCTTTGCTGCCTCTGATGCAGCAATATACTCAGCTTCTGTTGTAGAATCTGTAACTGTGTCCTACTTCGAACTCTTCCAGCTCACAGCTCCACCATTCAAGCAAAACACGAACCCTGACTGCGATCTGTAATCATCCTGGTCGGTTTGGAAGCTGGCATCAGTGTAACCCTTTACAACTAGATGCTCATCGCCTCCAAATATCAAAAAATATTCCTTAGTCCTTCTCAAGTACTTAAGGATATTCATGACCGCTATCTAGTGACGTTCACCTGGATCTGACTGGTATCTACTCGTCATGCTCAAAGCATACGAGACATCAGGACGAGTACATAATATGGCGTACATGATAGATCCTATGGCTGAGGCATAAGGGATCTTGCTCATGCGGTCTCTCTCCTCTCTAGAAGAGGGACCTTGAATCTTCGAAAGACTCACGCCATGTGACATTGGCAGATTTCCCTTCTTGGAATTCTGCATGGCAAACCGTTGCAAAACGGTATCAATGTATGTACTCTGACTTAGGCCAAGCAATCTCTTAGATCTATCTCTATAGATCTTAATGCCTAGAATGCAGGCTACTTCACCTAAGTCCTTCATTGCGAAACAAGTCCCAACCAAGTCTTCACAGACTATAGCGAAGGGATGTTGTTCCCAATGAGTAGTATGTCATCCACATACAAGACTAGGAAGACTACTGTGCTCCCACTAAACATCTTGTAGACACAAGGTTCATCTTCGTTCTTGATGAAACCAAACTGTTTGATCGCATCATCGAATCGAAGATTCCAGCTCCGAGAAGCTTGCTTTAGACCATAAATGGCCCTATGCAGCTTCACTACAAGAATTTTTGCAATCAACAACGCCCAATCGACAACGTTTTTTAAAAAAAACGTTGTCTTTTCTTGTTTTTCAACGTTTTTAGTGAAAAGCGTTGTCTATGTGTTTTACTTTTTAATAACGACAACGTTTTATAATGATGCGATGTGCTTAGTGTTGTGGTTTCGGATGAAAGACAACGCTGTTACAAAAGCGTTTTTTAAAAGCGTTGTCGTATTTCCCGCTAAAATAAAAAACACATTGCCAACCCTCGGCGGCTCGAGAAAAATCTCTCCGCGCTTCTTTTCTCCGCGAAATATCTCCCTCCACCTCCCTCGTCCTCTCCTCTCCACCTCCCTCATCCTCTCCTCTCCACCTCCCTCGTCCTCTTCTCCTAGGTCACCACCAAGAAGTATCCTCCACGAGCTCTTCGTCCGTCGAGTGGAAACTGAACCCCAGCGGCAGAGGCAGTAGAGAAGAACGAGGAAAGAGAGGCAGCGGCAGTAGAGAAGAACGAGGGAACGGAGCGGCAGTAGAGAGGCAGCGGCAGTAGAGAAGAACGAGGGAACGAAGTCTGCCGTCTTCTCCTCGCTCCCAACTCCTTTTGTCATTTCGCGTTGCCGCTTGATCTCCGGGTAATTTATGTTTTTTACTTACAGATCTGGGTTGTTGCTTCAATTTTGGGCGAGAAAACATTCCGATGGTTTGAACTACCTAAGCTTCTATTGACAGTTAGGTCGTTCCTTACTGTGGGTTCTAAGGGACTGATGTTTGTTGACTTTTAGTTATAGATAATCGACCTCACTCCATCGCGTGCGATTTGCCGGCTTCAATCTTGAATCTGTGGGTTATCGTTTGTTTTGAATCTAGATTTTGCTTTCATCCTAACAATGACCCGCAGTCAAAAGAATCTTGTTGCCTGTTTATTGTGGGGAAAGATTTTTTTTCCCCCAAAACAGCATCTTAATGCCTCACAAACCCTAGATAATGTTCCGTAGGCGTCCCAAGTGGTAAATTTTGTTATCCTCGTTGTATTTTTTTCCCCTGTTTAGTCTTTTGACCCATTAGTCCCTTCTATTTTGGCTCTTTAATACCTTCTATGAAAGAAAACCAGCAAATCATAGTGCCGACCCGTAAAATTTGTTGCATTTGAAATTGATCCATATTATTTTCCATGTTTAGGCTATGGGATAGCGTGTATTTGCACTTTCTTTGTGATTAACTTTTTGTTTGGGTCCTTTCTCCCCTTTTTACTCCATATACGGAATGCATATTGCCAGTTTTTTTTTGTATTAAACGATAGGAATACAAAATAAACTAGTTAATTAGGGTAACCATTAATTGCTTTTGCAGATTACTAGATGAAAGATTTACTGTTGAATCTTGCTTCTGGTTTTCATAGTTTTCGACTAGTTCACAGTGCAATATTTACTGAAGAAAATTTGAATCATTTAATTTTTATTTTCGGATACTTAATTGTTGCAATTTTTCATTGTCCTTCACCAATTCACTAAAGTCTAGAAATGGAATTCTGTCAAGTTGGGTGCAAGAAAGTTTAACTAGTGCAGTGGCTGATGGATTGTATTGTTGTTTCTATTCATGCTGGAGGTAGATATAAGAGCATTAGTAGCTAAATATTTGAGCAAGAGATCTTTGCCAAATATAATTGCTGTACCTTTTTCTCTTCAACATGTAATCATGCTTTTGAACATAGCTTGACACTAGTTAAGAGTCAATTTTTGTTGATAATGTAACAATTAACAATATCATAGATAAAATATCTGTTTTCCTATTAGAAATCAACCTATCTTAATGCTGCAAACAAACTTCATGAAAAATAAATCTTCCTGTTTGCTTTTTGTTGAAGTTCATTCATTATTTGGTTTATTATTGGTTTCAGGATAGATATGGATATGTAAAATACAGTTGTCAGACAATATGTAAAATACAGTAGATGATCTTGGTTTCACATTGGTAAACCTCAATAGACTTGGATTCAAATCTGATGCTTTTATCCTGGCTAGCCAAGCAAAGCAAGTATTTTATATTGAAGATCCTGAAGATCCTTTATGGAGTGTTGTACTTGCAACACCAAACAGAGAGTACTTTGAATACCTACAAGGCGAAGAGTTAGAGGACACTGCTATCCACTATCAATGTTTTAGTAGGGGGTTAGCATCAATGGATATTGACGGAGAAGATGATAATGAACCGCCATGTATTCGTGAAGACTGTGATGGAAGTTGGATTGACAATATTTAATTACACAATTTCTACTTTTGAATATAAGTTTGTAAACATTTAACCTGTGGGGATAATTATGTGGACAATATAAGTTTCTTCTATTATCTTTCAATTTTTATCATACTGCTGTGAGTTTGTTGCTGTAAATTAATCTTGTTGCTGTAAATTTATCTTATTGCTGTGCTTTTATCGTTTAATTTATCATGTTGCTGTGAGTTTATGCATGTCGCTAACTACAACTTATGTTGCTCAGTATAAGTTGTTACAGATCAATGGCATCTACTAAAGCAAGTTGTGAAGGTGGTCAGTCAGTTCGGAAGAGTAAAAGAATAAGCCAATTTGCTAAGTTGGAGAATAAGGGCAAAGAAGTCAGAATAGATGACATTGAACAGAGTTGCGAGGTTGATAGATTGGCGGATTCCAAAGAAACCACCACCTCAAGAACTTCTAGAGGTCGGACACAGTTAGATAAGCTTTCGAAGCAAAGAATGCAAGGTATTCGAAAGGATGTGTCATTCAATCAATTAGGACAACCGATAGGACCAGCTGCTGTAGCGATGCAAAGTTACATTGGTGTGCTGGCTCGGCAAAAAATTAATATTAAATACAAGACATGGAAGCATGTCCCAGCTGCTAGTAAAGAATTAATATGGGAATCAGTGAATGTAAGTTACCAATTTTTAACAATTATAATCTTTACCTTCTAATTATATATATTTAATGTCGTCTGTATTAATCTTATTAATATTTTCCACTTATGTGATGTACAGTTGATGTATAATGTGGATTCAAGGTGGAAAAAGGGATGTTTGAGATCTGCAAACAGTAAGTGGAGGCAATACAAAACCCATCTCACCCAAAAATTCATTATGAGCAGGCGTGACAAACCTGAGGAGCTGAATGAGCCACCTGTTGGCTTTGAAATTACAAGAGAAGATTGGCGTGCGTTTGTCATTAGTCGAATTTCAGAAGAATTCATTGTAAGTTTCTTAATATATTTTCTTTTGAAACTGTTCGACCAAAAGTCACTATGTATTATTCAAATTTGATATATCCCATGCTTGAAATAACTAGAAACTCAGTGATGATAATAAAGAGCGAAGGAAAAAGAATAGATATCCTCATCGACTCTCACGCAAAGGATATGCACGCTTTGCTGAAGAAATTGTAAGTATTTGTAAACTATATTTCCTTTAAGAACCATTCCAAATGATTCACATAAATTATTTCACATTTGTCATTTGATTTTTCTTTGTTGTAGGCGAATGAATTATGTGATGATAAAGACATCAACCGAGCTATTATGTGGAAGAAAGGACGCGCCAACAAAGGAGGAGAGTTTCAAGGAGAAGATTTGGTGAACACAGTCCACAAGATTGTAAGCAAATTAACAATACATAAAACCTGTAAATTTAATAAAATGATACTTTGTATAATAATAATTTCTTTTAATGTTGCATAACAGGATGAATATATACAACAAAAGAGGGAGGGTAAGCTGCAAATTGAAGGACCAAAAGAGGATATTCTGACCAAGGCACTTGATACTCAAGAAATTGCTGGCCGCGTGCGGGGTATAGGAGGTCATATCAACCCAACAATCTATTTCAATGTTCCTAGAACAAGGAAGAAAGTTGATGTTACCCTAGAAATAATCGCTGAGCATAAAAGGGAGATGCAGGAGGCGAAGATGCAAATTTCACAACAAGATGTACGCATCCAAAAACTTGAAGCTATGATGCAAAAAAGAGGTGCATGGGAAAATTCAATTGATGACAAAGGTAGTTGCTCGGTGAAGTTTCATCAGATGAATATTGACGAAGATGATCTACAGATTATCCGTAAAGATGATGTGTTACAAGTATAATAAAAGCAAAGTTATAGTTATATTCATTTTTAGTATAGCGTTATAAACTGAAAATAATCGAAATGCCTTTTTATATTTTAGGGTCAATCAGTTGCGCTGACATTGGAATCTGCCACAAATATTGCTGCATATGGTACAATTGTTGGTTTCAATGGACAGGATAAAATGCTTCATGGTGTTCCATTTCCCATTAATTGCATTCGAGTCTCCATTGATCAAGCAGTGGACAAATCAGCTCGTTTGCCATATCCAATTCCAAGTGAATGTGAAGTCATTGGTGATGCCATAGGATCTGTTGTGGCTTGGCCTGAACAGCAGATTGTGAAGCAAGAGAAGGTATATGAGTTATTATAGTTCAAGTTAAATTTTGACTGTATTATTATTCAACCTAGCTATCTAACTTGTTTACATTTGATATTATTAGAAGCCTGGAAGGAAGAAGTTTGAACAACCACAAAAGAAACCTAGTTTGTCAACAAGTGTCCCAAGATCATTACATATGTTATATTGTTACAGTAAGCATGCTCTAGATGGAGGAAGGTGTATATCATTGCGTTTAGATAATGAAGTTTTTGATGAAGATTGTGAACTTTTTCTGGACCTTGAGGAATATAAATTCTTTGTATCATTTGGAGCCAATTTCAGTAAATTTGATCGTTGCCTACATATGGTAAGTGAAATTATTTAAGCAATTTCAGAAACATTTTCTTCACAGATGATGTTTTATATTCATTAATGAAACATTATGAGTGATCCTTATGTTTGCTTTACATTATTGTTTCGTATCTTAATTTTATTTTCTTTGCATTGCTAGGTGTCTGTATAAAAAGAAGCTGAAAGATAACACTACAAAGAAATTCAGATTTATGAATCCCCACAAAATCCCATTTCTAGCAAAAATGGCACAAGACAAAACAGCTAAGCTTGAAATGCTGAACCAAAGGGCAACTCTTTTAGCTGATAGGCTAACCGGTGCATCATCAGATGAAATTGTTTTGGTGCCATGTAATGTCGGGTAAGTGCAAAATAAAACTTCACTTTAAAATGCTTCCATTCGCTAATTTATTAAATTTTATGATCTAACCATATGTCTTTGCCTAGTTTCCATTGGATTCTCAGTGTAATTGAACCTTACAAGGATACTATTTATGTGTTGGATTCCCTTAGTTCCCGCATTCGAGATGATGATTGTAAATATGTAATGGAAATGTGAGTTCAAATTTCTGTCAGTAAATTTATATTTTAATATAAATTTTATATAACAAATATTCATAACGTATGAAGGGCATTACGCTTGTTTAATTCTACCAAGGGAAGGAAAGGGAGAAAAAATGCTAAGTGGGAAGTAGTTAAGGTATGTATACTTTTGCATTGCATTTATTGGAATGTGTATAATTTTCGTTAACTATTTGACAATGATTACCATATATAGGCTCCTCAACAACCGGATGCGAAACAATGCGGTTTTTTTGTGATGAGATACATGAAACAAATTATTGAAGAAGTTGAGACTATCGAGAGAGATTCACTGAGATCANATTAACCACTCGCCAATTTAATTTGTCTGTGTTCACAGTTCACAAAAACAGGTTACTCTCGTGATCAAATTGATGAGGTTCGGGCCGAGTTGACGGAGTGCATTCAAGATCAATTTCTGAATAGGTTTGGAATCATACAAGATCATTATTCTATTTAGATTTAAGTTCATGGAATGATTTTTTTTAAAAGTAGCTTACATTATATTGTATTTTCTATAATTTCTAATTCCATTTTTTTAGGCAGTGTTAAAGGATAGTTATGAGATCGAGCTTCAGAAGTTGGCCCCAATCGCGGATTGATTATGAAACTTGTGAATTGAAAAACTCGTGAAACTCTTAAGTGATTGATGATGTGTTGTAAAACTTGTGAGTTTGGAAAACATGTCACATGCAATGAAAGGATGTTTGCTTGCATTAATATGCAAGTACAAGATATCTGTATAATAGTTATCAGTGTAAATTTTCTAGCTTTTGTAATCTTCTGTCAGTGTAATATATAGGAGGAAGATGTTGACCTGTTAGTTGAGCATGTAGATGCTACAAACTGCAAACGAGCATGTCTCTACCTCACAAGTCCATCTAGGTATGCTTTATATTCTTTTGTAGTTGTAACATATGGAGGTATGTGAAGCAGTCTTTCTTGATAACACCCAAGTATGCTCACCCCAGTCATAATATTTTATTCTAATTTTTTATTATTTTTCCTAATAATATTCTCTGTTGCCAGTATGTGAAGCTGAGCTACATGTGGAGGTATACACTGTTTTATTCTGATTTAAATTTTGTATACAACCTGATTACCACTGAATCACCTTCTGGTTCGTTCAAATCTTCCAGGTATGATGATGACCTTGAGCAATTTCTAAAAGGATACTGACAAAGTGTAATAAGCTTTTGCCATTTCAGTCAAAAAAGAGAAACTATCACACTCGATTATCCCAATTTTTATACTGATATAGTCTTTATTCTTCATTTTAATCTGATTGAATTGCATGTTGATCTGTGTAGGTTTTTCAGATTTACGAAGCTACAGACAATCAAATGTTCTCTGGCCGGCTAATCAAGTTCTTCACTGTGAGTTATGGGCTAATCAAGTTCTATACGCGTAGCTGAGGTAAGTTACTATTAGTTTTGACTTGAGAATTTTGTGCCAGCTATTTGCCTATCCATTTAATTTTTATCTGTTAATTATTCTTAGTTTTTTCTTATTTCGATTGCATCTGCAAAAGCATTGAACTTTAAAAATATTGTCTATCCTCCACTTGTTCCATTCTATTAAAGGCAATATCTTCTCTCTCAACATTTTCCTTAAGCTTATATATCTTTCTTATCTACTTTTGCAGCACACAAGGCAAATGGTGTGAGCTCACTATGGGGCCACAAACTTAGAGGTAAGTAATTGAAAAGGATAATTGGTTTGTTACTTGTTAGTTATATTACCTTTACTCGTGAAACTTCTTTTTGCAGATCAGTTTTATATGTCGTGGAACAGCTTTACAGATGGGCCTTTCAGTCGTTATGTATATGCATTAGTAAGTTCTATTGTTCAATAGTTATAGAAGTCCACTGAATGCATGCTATCGCAAAATTTCTTAGCCCATGCTATTATATAACGTTACATGATGCTACTGGTCATATAAAATTGCGTTATCTTTTTTATCCAACAAACTAGTGATACCTGTGAGCTTTTATTTGTCTTGTCTGGGAATTCCTTGGACATTAACATGATTGTCTCAATATTTGGGTCAAAATGCTTAATCCTAACTATAGTACACTCATCTAAGTCTTATAAACCCACTCCTTAGTCTACAACTTCTCATGTTAACAAAATAGTGTATGAAGTCATTCAAAAGTTGATGTGATTTTATTTTATATTGAAAATTTTATACAACACAATAGTTCATAAATTTCAGGTTCTTCTACTTGGGCGACATCTCCTCAAAGAGTAATCCAGAAGCATATCTGGATTTTACATTTAGATTGTATGATTGCTTTATGAAGCAGCATCATTAGCTGGATGAACCCAATGATCCTGGAAATACAGTGTTGCCTTTGATTATTAACACTCCTGGATGGGTGAAAGGTATATTTTTGAAAGATCTACTGTTACTTGATATTTTTTCTCTTTTTAAGTAGCAAAATAAGTGTTTTTTTATTATGAAAATAGCGACTTATTTTGTTGGCTAGGAACTCTTCATTGATCTTTGTTGTATCCAGGCACTGGCTTTGATCTCTTGGTTGAAATGTTAAGATATATATCTCCTACTCTAGTTGTTCAGATACACATTTCAGTTCGGAGTAAAAATCTACCAGTTGGGACATTCTGGTTGGATGCAAACCAGCAGGAACTTCATGAAGTTCCTATATTTGTTCTTGATTCAGCACGTCGAAACATTAAAAATGAATCGTGAGTTTTCATCAGTCACAATTGAGTTTCTTTATGTCTGCTGAAACAATTTCCTGTACACATTGATGTCCAAATATTTAGCAAATAGAAGACTATTTGTCATTTCGGGACTTAGCTACATTGTCCACACCTTTATTTGCTTTTGAAATCGATTATTAATCTAGTTATGCTTTCTACCAAGTTTTAGATATACACCAGGCTATAGCTTGAGTTTGTGTGCTATAGAGCTGGACAACTTCACCTGTAAGGCTTTAACAGTGCCAAATTCTCTTTTTTTCCTGCAGTATATTAGTTCAGAAAGATGCTCGCCAAATCCGAGACCAGCGTCTTTTTGACTATTTCAAGCAATGCTTCCCCGACAACCTAAATATTCTGACTAATAAAGAACTTGCTCGTGCTCTGGCTGCTGTTTTTCCATATGTGATTTCTTTTTCAAAAGTAAAGGTCATTCATCTTCATTGTCAGGTTAGTAAAGCATTAGGTGATTTAACTAAACTTATACTTAAGATCGGTGTATCATGCTGTCTTGAGTTTCATATGCATGCTCTTTCCTAATCATTTGTGTGACCCCAATATATCTCATGCTTTGTCAGCTTTTGTTTGAGCTATGATTTACAGCCTTTGTATGTGGTTTTTAGAACACTGTTAGCTTCCTTGGTGCCTATAGTTGGTTTCAACGCAGTGATGACATCTGAGCATTTTGATTCTGTTTATCATAATCTCTAATAGTTCATCTAGGTATGCTTTATATTCTTTTTAGTTGTCACATATGGAAGCAGTCTTATTTGTGTGTATATAATCTCTTATCCCAATTTATTATTTTTATGCAGTGTTAAAGCAGATCGAGTTAACAAGCAGCCCCAAAGAACAACTTGTGAATGATGAAGTTTTATAGAACTTGTGAATTGAGATATTTTTTGTATTTAATATGGAATACAAACACTTTTGTAAATAATGCACTGTATTATAAGTGAATTTTGTAAACTATTATCAGTGTAAATTGTGAATATTATCAATTGTGAATAAAAATGCTTGTAAATTGTGAATATTGTAAATTGTGAATATTATCAATTGTGAATAAAATTTTTTATAAATTGTGAAAAACATTGCCTATTAAAAAGACAACGTTTTTTAAGTAACAATACACAACACGATTTTTGCGTTGTCTTTGTGCCAAACCACAACGCCTTTTCCGCGTTGTCTTTGATACCCGACTTTTAACAACAGCGTCAATAACAACGCTTTTTAAAAACCAATAGACAACGCGAAAAAAGCGTTGTCTTTGCTCCAAACCACAACGCGGAAAAAGCGTTGTCGTAGATATACTTTCTACAACGGCTTCATCAACATCGCTTTTTAAGCATTAACGATATATAACGCGGAAAAAGCGTTGTTGTTTAACTTTTTTCTTGTAGTGTGAGCAAGTGTCCAGACTCTCATCTCCGCACGATCCATCAATCGAGATCCGCTCCCATCCATCTCCTTGGTTCGGCTCTCAGTCGGACATGCGGCGACTCACGCTCCCTGGAGTAAGGCCTGACCGAGCGCACTATTTCTCATTTTGATGGGGAATGTGAGTGAGTAAGTCTTAAGGGCTTCCTTACCCTGACTCCTGAGCCGGGTACGTTGGCTACCTACGCTCCCCTAAATTCACTCAGCGATGATGCTCCAAACTAATCGAGTCGGCAACTTCATTCAGTCGACTCAGACCTGGTCTTCATCTGCTCCGCCGCACTTGCCCGAAAGGCCAACACTTGAAAGCTATGGCGCTCAAGTGTTCAACTCTATCGCTCATAAGTGTCGAATTGCTTAAATCACACTCCTTCCTGAGTGGCTGACAGAAACCCCTACGTACGGGTATTTCGAGTGTTCGCTAGCCAAAAGGGGTTAGGACAACATCTCCTTGCTTGGGTCGCTTACACTAGACATCAAGCATACACGTACAAAAACGTAAAGGGAAATACTGGCATTTAAAAGTAGTGCTGGTACAAAAATGAGGCTTGGCCTCTAACAGAAAGAAAGGAAATAAAAAGCAGGGCACAACCCACAACCATTGCTTATGGCTCATCAGCCGACCTACGAGCTTCGCGTTTGAACTTGGCAAGGTGTAGAGACTTGGCGTAGACCTTGGCGTGCTTCAGCTCCCGCTGGGCCACCTTCAGCTTTGACGCTTGAATGTCGTGCTCCTTCCGGAGCTTCTGAAGCGCTTCCGAGCAAGCGCTCCACTCCTCCTCTTTGGCCCGCAGATCGGCGTGCAACGCCGAGATTGCGTGGCACGCCTCTAGGAGTTGCGCCTTGACCGTGGCTAGCTCCGTGTTTGCCTGGCTCACGAGGTCCCGGCCTACGCGCTCCGTCTGCTCCAAGTGAGCAATTTGGCGTTGTGTTTGAGCGGCCAAGGTGTAAGCAGAGTTTAGCTCGGACATTAGCTCATCCACGTACGCCGCCGAGCCCAGGGTGCAGTCAAGAAGGTTCAAGTTCTCAGCGCGCAGCCGGCTCAGAGCCTCCTCGTTAGACTGCATCTCCGCATGGCGGAGTTGCGTCTCGAGTCTCTCAGCTCGAGCCTCTATTCGCTGTAGAGCCCGAGCATAGCTCATCAGGTAGACGACTATATCATAGGCCGAGTCGTAGAACTGCAAGAAAGATAACAAGCATTAAAAATTAGAGAAAAAAGCATGGGTAAAGAAAGAATCAAACCTGACTGGCCCCCGAGATGAAGGTGTCGCCCTGCTGGATAGGGCTCTAGTAGCTGGCTTCATGGAGTCCGTCATTGAAATGCTCACCGAGCGAGCCATACAGATGCACCTCCCGAGCTGACTCCTTGAACCCGGTCCCGGTGGCGGGCACCACGTGGTAGGGTCGGCACGGGATGACATGACCAGGTGCAGAGGCTAGTGGATAGAGAGCGTCGAGGTAGAAGAAGAGGAAGCCCCGTGTGCCGGCGCGCTCGGGGAGGCGGCCTGTGTCAAAGGAGAGCAAACAGTAGTGACACCTTCAGTAGGGGTCACTGGAGTTGGAACCGTTGGAGCGGGCACAGCATAGGTATCGCGAATCGGTGGAGGAAGAGTGGTCTCCTGAATAGAGACCACTGGAGGGGGAACCGCGAACCCATGTCTGGCCACGCCTGGAGAAATAACCCTGACCCCCTTCCCTGGGTGCGGGTCGGTGGCAGCGCCGAGTAAGGGAGAAAGGTTAGCTTGCCCAAGCCCTTTGGCGCTTGGCCTCCAACATCTGATCATCCACAACTCGAATTTCGGGATCCGTAGCTGGCATTTTGCCCTTGCTTGCTGCGGGTATATTGGCAGTAGTTTTTGGAAGAGTCGATGACTGGAAGGTGGAAGACTCGTCGGTTTGAGTGTTGATCTCAGAACCCCTCCTCTAAAGACGTGGTCAACATCCTACTAGGATGGATGGCCAGAAAATGAAAGGTAAACGACAGTGATAGCTGAAGACTACTGGAGTATAGAATTGTGATGGCGAGAACTGCAACCCGCATCTATATATAGGGGAAGGTGGTCGATCCCAACCGTTCAAAGAAGGCCTCTGCGAATGGCGGGATCGAGCGAAACCCCTCCGATCAAATCATGGGAGAATCTCAAAGTCCGACGGGACATAAGCATGCTCTTTGCGGAAATGGTTCGCCACCCGAAGGCACCAATGACCGGTGATTGACGTTTCGCTGCCCGATACGTCATTCACCCAGTGACACGTCCATTCGCCAATTAATGCAGTCGCCAGAAAGAGGGATACGAATTGCCCCGATGTGATGATTGAAAAGACATAGGCTGGTCAGTCGGACGACCGAGGTAGAAAGTGTTGGGACCGGGCGCATGTTGACAAGGATACGGGTTTGTAAATTTTAAAATATTTACGTGCAGCGGAAGAATTAGCATAAATAATTTCTCAAATTATTTTTAACCACGTATCTAGCATGCGACCTTATGATGTGTGGACATGATCATAAATTAAAATTTTGTGAAAAAGTAAACTAATTTACTTAGTACCTCGCGTAACTCGAAGTAAGGGACGAGATCCAACCGTAGCGTCCCTTGGAAGCTCCGCCTCTATTCGCGTCCACGCCGAGTTCTCTTCGGGATGTCTTCGCAAAGCCACGAGTTTTGTGCCGACGAGAACTACTAGATTCTTGATAAGTGTCATTTTGTTGATCATTTCATATGCTTAAATCCGTATTTGATCCATATTTTACTTGTATAATTGTGGATTTACTCTAGATTTTAGGATTTATACTCTTTTTGGACTTAATTGCAAATTTTGATATTTTCGAGTTGTTTTGCTACTAAATTTTTGATCAACTTTTGCAGGCTCGGAGGGATCATGACCTAGGTTATGTTGGGTCAAGGCTGAGTCAAAAGTGGACCAGATCAAAGGAATCAAGCGTCGACTCATTTGGACCGTCCGATGCAAGAACGGTTAGATCTAGACCATCTGAGAACTTCTGATCGATCCGAGTTGGGGTTAAGTCTAATCGAGCGATCAGATCAAGATCTGAGAGTTCCAGCCCAATCGGAGATCATCTAGCCGTTGGATTATGATTAGAGTAATCTAGACCGTCCATTTCAAATATCAGTTTGATCTGAGCCATCCGCTACAGATCTGGCAGATCCGAGCTACCACGAGGATGATCCTGACCTCTGATCAAGATCTGGAAATTTTGAATCAATTCGGACGAGGATCCACCGTTGGATGAAGCGGGATTAATCTCAGCCGTTCAAATTAAATGGGTTAAGTTTAAATCGGAAATTCCCTCGGCAGATCTCGGGTCGCGTCTTCACACCTTCGAGCTCAGTTTTTTCAGTTTCTTCCTCAGTTTTCTTCCAGTTTTCTTTAGCAGAGGGCGTGACCAACTCGATCAGCACCTTGGAGCAAGATCTGGATTCTCGGAGGAGGTTTCTATGGAGATTTAATCACTGATTTGTAGCTGTGCGCGAATCTGTGATCAGATCTGAAATTGGAGCTGATTCCCAGCGATTTGCGAGTTTAAGGGTTCTTGGCTTGCCCTTGCGTGACGAACAAGGTGGTCTTGATACAAGGAATGGTCGAGATTCAGTTTTATGGCATTTCTTTGAGTTTTTAGCTGTAAATTCATTTCTGCAACGTTTCTGTCTTTGAATTTCTGTATCGGCTGTAGTTTTCTTGTTGAATTGCTTTCCTTAATTAGGTTCCATTCTTTGAGTAATTAGTTAAGGAATTGTTCAGTGATCAAATTGAACTTGATTTCAGTTTAATCCTTGTTTTGACTCAGCGTATCAGAAGTGTTGTAGCTGAATTCCAGTTTATCATTCTGTTTTGCAATTTCCAGCTTGTTTAGTTTAGTTTTCGAATTAATCTTGCTTCAATTAGTTCAATTCTGCATTAACATCAGATTAGAAGCTTATTAGAGCACAATAGTTTGAAATCTCAGCTTAACTTTCATTTCAATCCTTGCGTATCAGTTTTGTCTCTGCATTTCATCCTTAAGCTGCATATCAACCCTTTTACCTTGCGTATCAGTTTTTCTCCTTGAGTTTCTGAGTTTTGTATCAAGTTAACTAGAGCTTTCATTCTGAATTTACATTGTAACTTGCCTCATTTACAAAGCATTCGAATTCAATTTTTGCAGTTGATCTCAAGTTAAGCATTCAGTTTTTATTACTGCAGACTTAGTTTGTTTCTGCACAAGTTAACTCCATTGTTGTTTCTTTTCTGCATTCGAGCTCTGAAAACTTAGATTCATTCCTGAAGTTTATAGCAAGCCAACATTAGCTATTCGGAAGTTTAGATGAATGTTAGATAGAAGCATTTGATCTCAAAAAGCTTGGTGAGACTCTAAATTTAGGTTACTGCATCTAGGCATTTATATTTCTGAGTTGCTGCTGTCCCTCTTCACTCATCTCTGCATTTCTGGATTCTTGCATTCAATTAGTTTGTTTCAAATTTGACTTTGTTACATCATTGGTTTTATATGAAGTGTAGTGCTACTTTTCTTGTACCAAGTTCAAATCAAGAGTGCATTCAGTGTAATTAGCTCCTTCTTTTACAATAGCTTTTGGCACAAGGTTTCTCTATTCCTTGGTATCAAGTTTAGTGATTGAATTCATGTATTTCAATTCTGCAATCAGCTCATTCATAAACTGTTGCATTCAATTCCGAAATTGATTTCTTCATTCATGCATTTCGTTTAATTAATAGCCTTGTCTTCCAAGTGATGGATTAGTTCGTTTCTACAATGTTTCATATTATGTATCAAGTTTCCATGACTTCCTATTGTATTTTCTTGTCTAGTTGAATTCAAACCCCAAATCTTATTTGAAACCCAAAAAATATCTACGACACATAAACTCGAGCACGATTCACACAACTTGAACTAGACCTTGGAAAAATACGACCTGTGGCCCCTTTACTACGCTTTTCTTCTTTGATTGCAAAAAGGGTTTCCAGCTTTCATCTATAAATATCTAAATTTGAGACCCACATTCGTGACAGTCATTTTGGGTCCATCAAATTTTTGGCGCCGTTGCCGGGGACATACTAGTTGAGTTGTTTGATTTTTTGCTTGTATGCTTATGGACATATCATTTGATTCTATTTTCTTTTGCTTTATCTTTTGTATACGGTTGCTGCCATTTTTCTTGTTTGATTTGTGACAGGGCTACAAGATCAAAATGTTTTCAAATGCACAACCAGAGCTCAAAGGTCTACTGGTGGAGATAAAAAATTTGACTAAGCACTTGAAATCCCAACAAAGACCCAACAATGATTTATCTACTTACCAGCAGCCATGTCAACAGTTTCAGCAACCAAACTATCAGTTTCAGCAAGGGCAGCCACAATGTCAATCTTTCCAACAATTTCAGCATGTAAATCAAAATTTCCAACAGCCCTACTCGAATTTTCAGCCACCAAATCAGTTTTTTCAGCCACCATTACAACAATTCCAGCAACCATATCAGTTTCCACAACAATTCCAGCCCTATGATCAGAATTTTCTTCAAGACTTCGGAAGACGCCTTGGAAAATTGGTTGATCAAATGAATCAAATTTGGGGGAATGAAGAGGATGTGTCGAGTTTAAACATTACAAATGCCGAAATTCCTGAAAACTTTTCAGCGTTCAATTTTCCCATTCAAAACAGCCCTGGAGTTGAATTTTTATCAGTTCAAGGTGACCCTAGTGCAGGGCCAAATCTTTCTTTAATGGATCTTGCAATTTTGGGAGAAGAAGAAGAAGTCATAAAAATCAGGAAACCTACAGCATGCATCCCTCAGGAGATTCCTGTTAAAAATTCATTTCCAAATTTTTCAGCTCCAGAAGAAGAAACTGAAGCTCCACAGGACCATTCTAGACTTTTATTTTTTGATGATAGTATTATTGATGGTCCTAATTTTTCTGATACTGTTATTGCAGATATTACTGAGGAAACATACACAGGAGATGATTCCATAGGTGTAGGGGATTGCACTAAGCCCCAGGGACCACCACAGTTGACTGGTACATTAGAAGATTCAGAAGATGAACCAGAAAGTGTAGGGACTTGCTTGGTGGAAGCAAGAACCCAAGGATCACCTAGTTTAGTTGAGTGTCCACCAGAGCTTGAGGCTGAAGAGGAGCATGTACTTGACCAGGAGAAGGCCATGGATACATCTACTCTTGTAGAACCTCCAGGTATTCTCCAGCACGCTCAGGTAAGTATCTCTCCTCTTTGTTCAGAAAAATCCAGCGAGGTACCTAGTGCTGAGTTTATTGGTTATGATGAATTCATTGATATACCTTGTGTAGAAATTGCTTGTGCAAATCCAATAGAGGTACCAAAAATTGATTTCATGGGTTGTAATGCATTACTTGATACATCTCTTGTAGATATGGGTTGCGAACAAATTTTAGAAGAACCTGAAATTGAAGTTGTTTATTGTGATGAATCTCTTGTTATTTCTTATGCCGAAATTGAGTGTGAAATACTTATGGAGGTACCTGAGATTGATTTGATTGGCTGTGAAACTTTTCGTGATATACCTTTGATGAATTTTGATTGTGAAAAATTTTTAGAAGAACCTGAAATTGAAGTTGTTTATTGTGAAGAATCTCTTGTTATTTCTTATGCTGAAATTGAGTGTGAAAAACTTATGGAGGTACCAGAGATTGATTTTATTGACTGTGAAACTTTTCTTGATATATCTTATGTAGAAACTGCTTGTGAAAAATTTACTGAGGTACCCAAAATTGATTTTATTGGATGTGATGCATTTTTGGATACATTTTATGTAGAGATTGATGATATTGCACTTCTTTCTTACCCTGAACGCTTGAGGGAGGTCTTACATGGTTTTGCAGGGTCCAGACGACTTCTGGAATGGGTACTCCACCTAAACAGTCTCCGACCTCCTGGAAGATTTTTCAAAAAGAATAAAGAGGGAGGAGATGAATTTGCTTTAACTTATAGCGCTCCACCTCTGAAGTGGCTATTGAACTTAAATCACCTTCGGCCACCTGGACAGTTTACTGTGAAGAATAAGTGTGGGGGAGTCCTGCAAAATAAAATTGAGCAAATGAAGGAAATTGTTTCAGCTACTCCTACTCCTCCACTACCAAGATGGAGATTATTCCTTGATAGACTCCGACCGCCAAAATAAAAGGGAGTTTATTTTTTCTTGCATTTTCTTTCATTGCCATTTTCCTCTTTATGCTTGCTAGAAGTAGAATTTTCTTTTGAAATGAATTCTTGCTAATAAATGCATGAGTAGAGTAGAAGAAATAAATAATAGACATTGTAAATACCATTTTGTTTCTTTTGGCATTTTTCCTTGATTAATAGGAATAAATGTATCCCTCTAGGTTATTCTCATAGCAATTTAGAGTCTTTTGAAAACAAATTAAATTTGGTTGTTAAAACTTAGGGTTTGAGCTCAATGATGAAATCTTGGATGCTTGAGTACTACTTGGCCATGGATTCTTGATTGAGGACTTGAGATGAATTATTTTTACCTAGTGATGGTTAGCCTTATTTTTGTGAAACATACATGTGATTGTACTCTAGAACTTGCTTAGGTTCTTTCAAAGTCATATTTCAATGTTTAGATCACTTCTATAGAGGCTAATAAATTTGTTTACCTTTCCATGTCAATTCTTGGCAAAAATCATGTTCATTCTATTTTCATTCCTTATTTCCTATTCCTAACCATGCTTTCTAGGGACTTGTTTGTTTGGAGATGTTCTTTGATGTTATTTTGCCCGAGACGGACAAAAGATTAAGTGTGGGGGAGTGGCTAGTGTGATGGAAACATTTGAAAAAAAAAATGCATTTCATTTTTGAGTTGAAGCCAAAAGATACCCAATTGGAGTGGAGTTTGGTATCAAGATAAATGGGGATTCAGTTGTGAATTGAAGGTGAATTGGATCTAAGTAATCTCAATTAGAAAGAAATGGCACACGAAAAAAAAAACAGAAAAAAAAAACAGGAAAAAAATCAGAAAAAAATTGTGCCATGGAAGAGAGTTTGAAAGTAATGGAGTTTGTAGCACTTGGGAAGTAGGAATTATGGAAGTTTTATTTGTCTACACTTTGCTAAATCTGAATTGAAGTTGTAAGCTTGAATTGTAGAAGGAAATGGTGTGCAGAAATCCGAACAAGGTGGAAACAAGTGAAGAGAAAAAAAATCTGTAAAAAAAAAAATCAGAAATTTTGTGCCAAAGAGAAGAGTATGCTATGAAATTGTTTCAGTCACTTTTCTAGGAGCTGAATGGCAGTTATATACGTCTGAATCAGTGCAGGGGTTGCTGGGATTTGAAGAAGAAAAAAAAAAGAAAAGAAACAGTTTGTATCAATTTGAAAGTGAGTGTGCCATGGATGAAACTTGAATGTGTTGAGCTGAATTCTCAATTTGAGCATGTGAACGTCCCACTATAATCTGAGGTTAATTGTTCTGAGTAATCAAGGGAGAGCAAGATCAAGAAGGTGAGCTGGAAGTGTAGTTGGAAAAGGAAAAACCAGAAGTTAAATTGCCATAAATCAGTTTGGAATCAAGAAGAGGTTGGAAATTGGGTTTTGTATCATTTGAGGGAAAGTACTAATTGATGCTACTGGATTCGGGGAAGCTGATCAAATCCTGCATTAAACAAGGAGAAGCTGCAGAGAAATCAGTGAGTTAGCAGCTGGAAGAAAAAAAAAACAGTTTGAAAAAGGAAGAAAAACACAAAGAAGACCAAGTGGCACATCAAGAAATTTCGGCACAATGGATTAATGAAAATACTCTCATCCAAATTGAAGATCTGCTCCATTACATTATGATTTCAGTAGAGAAAAGAAAGAAAAAAAATTTCAGAAAAGAAAAGATGAGAAACAAGTTGGCACACAAGTAGAAGAAATTGGCACAAAGGAATTATTGAATTCTTTTCATAAGATTTTTGAAGGACATTGTCAAAGATTCACTTCATCACACTTTGACTTCATTATATGGACTGAAAGGAGGGCGAAAATGCATCAAGAATATCCTTGAACATCCAAGTCTTCTATTTCATTCAAATTAGCTATTTACTTTGCTTTTATTCCATTTCTACCATTTCCTATTTCTTTCACTTTTGAATAAACTTTTATAGATGATTGATTCTAATCTTGAATAATGGTAGAGAGTAGATAATAAGCAAGCTTATGGTAGTGCAAGAAGCATGTGTGTATGAGTGAGCTCCATTTTCATCATGTATCTAGAATTTAGGAAGAGAGCCACCAAAAGTTTCCCTTGAGAGGTTTAGTGAGTGAAATTCATCTCAATGAATCATGAAGGTTGAATTTGTTAAGTTGTTGATTTAAGGACAAGATACTAGTCTATAGAGCTTAGATTTTTGAGAATTAACAACCCTAGGTAATTTCTTTTCAATTGCTTCTACTTATGTTTGGGAATAAACTAGGGGATACATAGTTTATACTTTTCGCGAGACGCTCAAGCCTAAGTGTGGGGGAGTTGATAAGTGTCATTTTGTTGATCATTTCATATGCTTAAATCCGTATTTGATCCATATTTTACTTGTATAATTGTGGATTTACTCTAGATTTTAGGATTTATACTCTTTTTGGACTTAATTGCAAATTTTGATATTTTCGAGTTGTTTTGCTACTAAATTTTTGATCAACTTTTGCAGGCTCGGAGGGATCATGACCTAGGTTATGTTGGGTCAAGGCTGAGTCAAAAGTGGACCAGATCAAAGGAATCAAGCGTCGACTCATTTGGACCGTCCGATGCAAGAACGGTTAGATCTAGACCATCTGAGAACTTCTGATCGATCCGAGCTGGGGTTAAGTCTAATCGAGCGATCAGATCAAGATCTGAGAGTTCCAGCCCAATCGGAGATCATCTAGCCGTTGGATTATGATTAGAGTAATCTAGACCGTCCATTTCAAATATCAGTTTGATCTGAGCCATCCGCTACAGATCTGGCAGATCCGAGCTACCACGAGGATGATCCTGACCTCTGATCAAGATCTGGAAATTTTGAATCAATTCGGACGAGGATCCACCGTTGGATGAAGCGGGATTAATCTCAGCCGTTCAAATTAAATGGGTTAAGTTTAAATCGGAAATTCCCTCGGCAGATCTCGGCGTCGCGTCTTCACACCTTCGAGCTCAGTTTTTTCAGTTTCTTCCTCAGTTTTCTTCCAGTTTTCTTTAGCAGAGGGCGTGACCAACTCGATCAGCACCTTGGAGCAAGATCTGGATTCTCGGAGGAGGTTTCTATGGAGATTTAATCACTGATTTGTAGCTGTGCGCGAATCTGTGATCAGATCTGAAATTGGAGCTGATTCCCAGCGATTTGCGAGTTTAAGGGTTCTTGGCTTGCCCTTGCGTGACGAACAAGGTGGTCTTGATACAAGGAATGGTCGAGATTCAGTTTTATGGCATTTCTTTGAGTTTTTAGCTGTAAATTCATTTCTGCAACGTTTCTGTCTTTGAATTTCTGTATCGGCTGTAGTTTTCTTGTTGAATTGCTTTTCCTTAATTAGGTTCCATTCTTTGAGTAATTAGTTAAGGAATTGTTCAGTGATCAAATTGAACTTGATTTCAGTTTAATCCTTGTTTTGACTCAGCGTATCAGAAGTGTTGTAGCTGAATTCCAGTTTATCATTCTGTTTTGCAATTTCCAGCTTGTTTAGTTTAGTTTTCGAATTAATCTTGCTTCAATTAGTTCAATTCTGCATTAACATCAGATTAGAAGCTTATTAGAGCACAATAGTTTGAAATCTCAGCTTAACTTTCATTTCAATCCTTGCGTATCAGTTTTGTCTCTGCATTTCATCCTTAAGCTGCATATCAACCCTTTTACCTTGCGTATCAGTTTTTCTCCTTGAGTTTCTGAGTTTTGTATCAAGTTAACTAGAGCTTTCATTCTGAATTTACATTGTAACTTGCCTCATTTACAAAGCATTCGAATTCAATTTTTGCAGTTGATCTCAAGTTAAGCATTCAGTTTTTATTACTGCAGACTTAGTTTGTTTCTGCACAAGTTAACTCCATTGTTGTTTCTTTTCTGCATTCGAGCTCTGAAAACTTAGATTCATTCCTGAAGTTTATAGCAAGCCAACATTAGCTATTCGGAAGTTTAGATGAATGTTAGATAGAAGCATTTGATCTCAAAAAGCTTGGTGAGACTCTAAATTTAGTTTACTGCATCTAGGCATTTATATTTCTGAGTTGCTGCTGTCCCTCTTCACTCATCTCTGCATTTCTGGATTCTTGCATTCAATTAGTTTGTTTCAAATTTGACTTTGTTACATCATTGGTTTTATATGAAGTGTAGTGCTACTTTTCTTGTACCAAGTTCAAATCAAGAGTGCATTTAGTGTAATTAGCTCCTTCTTTTACAATAGCTTTTGGCACAAGATTTCTCTATTCCTTGGTATCAAGTTTAGTGATTGAATTCATGTATTTCAATTCTGCAATCAGCTCATTCATAAACTGTTGCATTCAATTCCGAAATTGATTTCTTCATTCATGCATTTCGTTTCATTAGTTCGTTTCTACAATGTTTCATATTATGTATCAAGTTTCCATGACTTCCTATTGTATTTTCTTGTCTAGTTGAATTCAAACCCCAAATCTTATTTGAAACCCAAAAAACATCTACGACACATAAACTCGAGCACGATTCACACAACTTGAACTAGCCCTTGGAAAAATACGACCTGTGGCCCCTTTACTACGCTTTTCTTCTTTGATTGCAAAAAGGGTTTCCAGCTTTCATCTATAAATATCTAAATTTGAGACCCACATTCATGACAGTCATTTTGGGTTCATCAATTCTCCAAAGGCACAACTAGAAAACAAGAGAGAAAGATGGAAACTAACCACCAAGTAACGGAATCAAAATTTCGGGAAAGGAAAGAAGGTGTCGCGATCCGTTTCTTCTTCTTCGGCACCTTCTTGGCGGTTGAAGCTCTCGGCCACCCTTGGGATGTGCGCCGACCCTAGGGGAGGAGAGAGAGGGGGGCCGGCCCTAGAGAGAGAGAGAGTTAGAGAGAGAGGGAGCTACTAATCTCTTGATAACTCAATTGAGGAATTCAAGCCTAGCCTTGGTTCCTTTATATAGTAGCCTCTCCCTTGCCATGTCTCCCCTTTAACGGAATTAACGGAATAAATTTTCATAAGAAATTTATCTTATAAATTTTCTTATTAATTATTCCGTCATGCCAAGTTTTATTATAACTAATTTTATAATAAAACAAATACATCTCTACTTTTAATTATGGAATAAATTTTCATAAAATTTATTATATAAATTTTCTCATCATTGAAAAATCAATTCATAATTGATTTTATTGAATAAAAATAAACCATTTAATGTTTATTTTAATCTCCATAAAAAGAATAAATTTATTATATAAATTTTTCTTTATCATGGAAAAATTAATTCATAATTGATTTTATAAAATAAACCAATCCATGGTTCATTTTAATTTCCATAAAAAGAATAAATTTATTATATAAATTTTTCTTATCATGGAAAAATCAATTCATAATTGATTTTATAAAATAAAAATAAACCATTTAAAGTTTATTTTAATTTCCATGAAAACAAATTTATTTATCCATAATTTATAAAACAAATCGCGCTAGATTTATTTTATTAATTAAACCAAATTAATTGGTTTCTCCCCTTTGTTGTGGCCGGCCAAACCAAAGAGGGTTGGCACCCTCTTTGGCCGGCCAAACCGAGCCGATCCCATCGCGAAATAAACTCATTTAATTCGCCCGATAAGCCTTCAAAAGACTTAGCCATTTTAAGTTTCCGTTGCGCCTCTGATTAACTCAGATTCGACTTATTTCTCTTGATCGGAAAATCTAATTTTCAACTCATTTTAAATCCCTCGGATTACTCGTAGTGCGTGTGACTAAATAGGCTTTCAATTTATGTTGGTCGTCTATAATTAACCAATTATAGAACGGTCATGAGTGGCACCTAGTAGTACATCATGACCCCCAATTAATCGAAAGATCAACGGTTGACCTCAGAAAGATTTCCGAAATCCTTCAGCAGCTCTAATGAATCGTGCCCCATTCCCTTCACCATCTTATACCCACTTGGTTCAGGACATGGTCTATTTGTGTCAGTCCCCACTAGGCTGACTACGTCACACCTAGCCCAAGTAATGTCTTTCTCGTCCTTTGGATTTCTAATTACTCTCATGTATTTAAGAGACTCGCACTCTAAACATGATATGCTCTGGCCAGAGGCTTTGAGTAACAATCCGATGATAGGCCTGGATATACATCTCCTCGCAAGGAGTGGTGAATCCTTTGTAGGCTGTTCAAACATCTTCGGGCGCTTCGGCTTAAACCCAATCATCCTGGGTCCACACCTCCTTGGAGATGCTTGCTTAAGATGTTAAAGTATAAGTCTCCATGACCAAGATGACTTGAACACCGTAAGTCAAAGGAACATCGCACTTAAGTTACAGTAATAACTTCAGTGACATATCTTTATAGATTACCATATGAAGTTTTACAGCTAGTCACTCCAATGAACTAGTTCCCTTAACTAGCATCCATGTTTTTCTCCGGACATCCCAATGTCACCAGCCAGTGAGAATCAGCTGATTAGAGAATAACCCATGCTAGTCTCAACAGAATTGATAGTGTCCGTTTTTATCAATTCATCGACTGGGGACACTTTCAATACTTCACAATTGCACATGTAGAGATAATCACTAGTTGTGATCCCATCACAAATTCTCTTATGCTGTGAATTATATTGCGGACATTCAGTAGATGAGTTTAAGATCCCAATCAAATACACAAACATGTATACTCAAATAGTGAATTATCATTTATTAAAATAAATGTTTACAATCGTAAGGCGATTGCCTTAGGACACTTCTCTCATATCACTAACAAACTCCCACTTGGCCTAATGTCAATCGCTACAGTATCCAATACCACAGGCTCTAACATGCCCCTCAAACTTGTTTTGAGGTAAGGCCTTAGTTAAAGGATCCGCTAAATTCCTTTCAGTGGGAATTTTCTCAATTTGTATATCATTCCTACTTATAATCTCTCTGATCAGATGATAGCGGCGAAGCACGTGTTTGGATCGCTGATGAGACCTTGGTTCCTTTGCTTGTGCAATAGCTCCATTGTTGTCGCAGTAAACCGGCACTGCTTCATCAATGGTTGGAACCACTCCAAGTTCGGAGACAAACTTCTTGATCCAGACTGCTTCCTTTGCTGCTTCCGAAGCAGCGATATATTCCGCTTCCGTGGTAGAATCCGCTACGGAGTCTTGTTTGGAACTCTTCCAACTTATTGCGCCTCCATTCAAAGTAAATACGTATCCAGACTGAGATTTAGAGTCATCCTTATCTATCTGAAAACTGGCATCTGTATACCCACGTATTACCATATCTCCTTCTCCATATATTAGGAACACATCCTTAGTTCTTCTTAAGTACTTAAGGATCGTCTTGACAGCCGCCCAATGATCCATTCCTGGATCCGACTGGTATCTGCTTGTGACGCTCAGAGCATACGATACATCGGGCCTAGTACATAACATAGCATACATGATAGATCCTATCGCGGATGCATAAGGAATCTTATTCATGCAAATCCTCTCGTCTTCTGTGCGCGGACACATAGACTTTGAAAGGTTGATCCCATGCCTGATGGGAAGGTAACCTTTCTTGGATTCCGACATGCTAAACCTTTTTAGCACTCGGTCTATATATGTAGACTGCGAAAGACCAAGCAACCGTTTTGATCTATCTCTATAGATTCTAATCCCAAGGATATAGGTTGCTTCTCCCAGGTCTTTCATGGAGAAAGTTTTGGACAACCAAATTTTAACCGACTGTAAGACTGATATATCGTTTCCTATAAGTAATGTCATCGACATATAATACTAGGAATACGACTGCACTCCCACTAACCTTCTTGTACACACAAGGTTCGTCAGGATTTTGTGAGAAATCAAACTCTTTGATTGTCTCATCAAAACGGATGTTCCAGCTCCTGATGCTTGCTTCAGTCCATATATGGATCGTCGAAGCTTGCATACTTTGGTTTTATCAACCGATGTGAAACCTTCAGGTTGTATCATGTATACATCCTCAAGCAGGTTTCCATTAAGGAAAGCTGTTTTCACATCCATTTGCCATATCTCATAATCATAATGAGCTGCTATGGCTAGGAGCATCCGAATGGATTTAAGCATAGCTACTGGCGAATAGGTTTCGTCATAATCAATTCCTTGTTTCTGACGATATCCTTTTGCCACTAATCTAGCCTTAAAGGTAACAACATTACCTTCCATGTCGGTTTTCTTCTTGAAAACCCACTTGCACCCTATGGGCTTAATCCCTTCAGGTGGGTTAACCAAGTCCCATACTTGATTTTCGTACATGGAATCCATTTCCGACTTCATGGCTTCAAGCCATTTGTCCCTTTCTGAATTTTTCAGAACATCTTCATAACTGATCGGTTCGATCACTTATGAGAACCGTATCTCTCTGGAATATGCGTGTCNCGAAGCCTCTGGCCAGAGCATGACATGTTCAGAGTATAAATCTCTTAAATACATGAGAGTAATTAGAATCCGTAGATCAGAAAAAGTTACTTGGGCTAGGTGTGACGTAGTCAGCCTAGTGGGGACTGACACACATAGACCATGTCCTGAACCAAGTGGGTATAAGATGATGATGGGAATGGGGCAAGATTCATTATAGCTGCTGAAGGGTTTCAGAATTGTTTCTGAGGTCAACCGTTGATCTTTCGATTAATTGAGGATCATGATGTACTACTAGGTGTCACTCATGATCGTTCTATGATTGATTAATTATAGACGACCAACATAAATCGAAAGCCTATTTAGTCACACGCACTACGAGTAATCCGAGGGATTTAAAATGAGTTGAAAATTGGATTTTCCAATCAAGTGAGATTAAGTTTGGTTGAGCCAAACGATAAGTCGAATCTGAATTTTTCATATATAACGCCCTAAATTTTTGGGCTTGCTTTCGATTATAAAAAGGACACAAAAATGTCGATATATGTTATCAGATTGTATGACATTTATTTCATAAATGAATAAAATTATAATTTTTGTGATTTCATGATTAAATGTTGTGCGATTTCATTAGAAAGAATTAGGAATATGTAATTTGCATAAATTAGAATATTTGTTTGCATGAAGTAGAATATATGATTTCATAATATGTGATTTGAGAATATGAGAGTGAGTTGGGCTAATGGGCTTTGCAAAAGTGAAAACCAAAGAGGAGCAAAAATATGCTCTTGCCGAGGATCGAACCTTGGAACTCTTGGTAAGCAAAGCCTTGAAAAGCAAACGAAGTAACCAATTCACCCAGCAGGGGAGTGCTGAGAGGAAGGAAGGGAAATTCTTGTTAAGGGTTAGGGAATGTGAAAGGGTAGAGGAAGAGGCTCTTGATGAGAATCCCCTTAGTGAAGAGACACTTGGAGAAGAGGCACCTTGCCTTCCCTTAGTATAAATAAGAGGGAATGCTAAGGGGCTAACCATCATTGTTGCAAACCCCTCACTCACTCTCCCTCTTCAATTACTGAAATTCAAACTCCTCTCCCTCCTTGAGATTTCCGAAAATCCAAGGGAAGGGTTTCATCCCAAGGGACACTCCCAAGACCCCATTGAGGTTTGAATCTCTTGCAAGGCAAGAAGAAGTCAAGGACTTCAAGAGCAAGGACAAGCACATCCCCTCCGAACTAAGGGTATACCTTAAGGATATTTAGCGAAAGAGATAAGTGCCCCCTCACCTATAGCATAATTGCTCTTGAATCGATTACATGACTCACATGATGCCCTTTACATGTCTCTATATGTTTCGGCCATCACCCTAACCAAGGGTTAGGGTAGGCCACATGCTTTCCTATGCTTAATGATGATGTTTGCATGAATGTATTATATTGTGTGTGAGTAAAGAAGGCTAGGAGGGAGGGGAATCCCCTTCTAACCATTCGGCCTACCCTACCCTAGGGTTAGGTTCTTAAGCTTAACTTCATGCTATGCACCCTAATGAATCTCTATGATATCACATGTGTTGTATGAATGTTCATGAGGCTATGTGGCTAAAAACCCCAAAGTACTCAACCCTACATGTTCGGCCAAAGGGCCCTATACTTGGGATTGGATTAAGTCAAATAAATACCATGCATGATAATGATCTTGTGTAAGATATGACATGCTTGTGTGATTCTTGATATGTTGATTGGATTGCATGCTAGCCCAATTACAACTTTCGGCCAAGAGAGAACTCTTGGACCCTAGCCTTGGTTGCTCCCATGAAATGCATGTTTTATACTATGCTAGTTATCATGATTATGAATGCAAACATATGCATAAGAATGAGCCCTTTAGGGCATAAATGAAGAAGGCTTAGGGCCTAAAGAATGCTTCCCTAGAAGGTTGGGACTAAGAGCATACTTTATGAAAATGAAGAACATGATAACTATTTTATTTTATAATGGATTGTACTATAGACTCTTAAAGCGAGTCAAATGATTATGATACTAGGCTGAAGGACTTTTGAGAAGGTCTAGTAAACCCTAGTGGTTCGGGATTAGCAACCTCGTTCCTATTCAGGGGCGCGCGCAAAACATGAAGTACAAGCCGGGCCCTAATGATTATGCTATGTTCAAGTATTATGTTTATATGTTTTCAAAAGAACCTTCCTATGAAGTTAGATGTTTAACATGCTTAAATGCTTACCATGCTTGAATGTGATATATTCTCTTACCTTTTCATGATATCCGATTTTGTGAGTAGGACAGGGTCTTACTAAGCTATTGCTTATCGTTTAGTGTTTCCCCTTATGCTACAGATAAAGGACGCTAAACTATGGAGGCTGCGGGAGAAGGGCAAGTGTGTGTGTGATAGTGCTGGTGGATAAAAAGGATCTTGTTCTTAGTTGTTTCAAGTTTTGGAACTTGTCATGTTAAACCCATGTTATGCTCTTTTTATATACATGCTATGTTTGAAGATGAATACTTGGTTTTTGATACCCTATGACTCGCTATTGCACTCTTATATTCTAAAACTGTTTATTAACTGCACTTCTGCTAGGAGACATGTTTTGAATATGTTTTTTTTCTTTTCCCTCACCAAGTCATGATATCTCACCTTAGAAAATCTACATTGATATACTATGTTCTATGCCTTGTATTCATTATACTCTATCATACCTAAATTATGCTTCATTACGCTCTTGCCTAATTCATCCATGCACATAGCTTAGGTGGAATTGCTTACCCATCTTGTGGTTACCTACCATGTTAGAGACACTTATACATCTTATGCCATCATGAATCTTGTTTCTAAATCTGGTATAAAACCTCCCGATTAAGATGCGCATGCTTAGAATAATGTTACACATGATTTAATACTTGATGTCCATGCTTGGTTGAGTGTTCTGAAAAATAATTATGCTTCCGCTACATGAACCTTGCATGCTTTAATGTTACATGTGCCCATGCATAGATTAGATTGAAAAAATATATATATATGAATGCATGCGTGTAGTTGTAATGTATGAAAGTAAAGTAGCGCCGCCGAATTCCTAGGGGATTAAGGGCGGGCATTACAAGTTGGTATCAGAGCAAGTCTACCTCACCACTATCACACTCATCAAGCCCTCATCCTGCCGCTTCCAAGTAAGAACTCTAAACCCACTGTTTCCTTTATGCATGATAGTATGTGCTACTCCTAGTTATTTATGCATGGAGGTAGGAATAACTATTACCTAATACTAGTCTCATTTCTTATGAAGATGGCTAGAAGACGTAGTACCCGTCTTAACGGGACTGCCCCTCCACCACTTAACGAGACAACACCACCACTCAACGAGACAGTACCCCCACCAAATCTGGCACATGATGTAACCGAACTACAACGCCAGATCGCGGAGCAACAACTGATCATCACTAACCTAATGAATCAGCAGGGGAACCCTACCACTCCACCACCAGTGAACCAAACGATTATCCCAGTCGCAAACCCGGTTACGCCAGCACCCCTGGCAGCCCCTGTCACGGTAGCCCGACCAGAGGCTTACCTAATCCAATGGCAGAGGTTGAAACCGGAAAGTTTCTCCGATGCTAGTGAACCCTGGGACGCGCAGGCCTGGTTCAAAACAGTGGAAAGCACCATGGAATTGCTCGACTGGCCCGAGCATGAGAAGATCAAATGCGCATCATTCTGCCTTTCTGGAGATGCGCGTATGTGGTGGGAAAGAATAAAGACCAAACGCCAAGTGAACCAGATGACATGGAAGGACTTCGAATCGGAATTCTTCGAAGAGTTCTTCCACATGCGGGTCACCAACCGGCATTTCGACGAGTTCACCGAGTTCCGACAAGGTGAGCTATCAGTCAGCGAGGCAATGAAGAAATTCAACAGACTAGCCCGCCTCTGCCCGGAGCTAGTCAGCACTGAGAAAGAAAAAGTCAGACTTATGCTGAAGATGCTGTGGCCTGAAATTGCCCTGAATGCGGCCGACGGAGTCAACCGCCCACAAACCGCCGAAGAGCTGTTCAGCAGTGCTCTGATTGCCGAGCACTACCTGAACAACATCAACCAGCAAAAGAAGGTGCTGACTGAAAACAAGAGCCAAACCCAAGCCGGAGGTCAGAGGCCTCAGAATAACGGTTGGAAGGGGAACCACAATGGCAAGAGAAAGAACGACTCAAAAAGTGGTCCCGCCAGCAAGCAACCCAAGTTCGACCCGTGTGCTACATGCGGAAGGCTGCACCCAGGAGCTTGCCGCCAGGGGACAGGCAAGTGTTACAACTGCGGACGGGTAGGGAACAAGGCCCAAGATTGCCGCGCCAAAAAGCAAGCACCTCCCCAACCGCAAGTACCACCGGTTGCGACGAATGCAAGGGTTTTCTCATTATCCAAGGAAGACGTGGCGAATGCATCAAACGTAGTCACAGGTTAGATACTCATTTACAGTCGGTATGCTACTGCTTTATTTGACACTGGAGCTACGCATTCGTTCATTTCTATGCCATTTACTGCAAAGTTAGATATACCCCCTCAAGTTATAAACTGCAAGTTTCTTACAACCCTACCCTCGGGAGATATTATACCATCTACCCATATGATGCGGGCCGCACCAATCAGGATCGCCGGAAGGGAACTCTATATCGATCTGATAGTGCTGGACATGCAAGACTATGACATTATATTGGGCATGGATTTTCTAAGTAAATACGACGCTTCAATCGAGTGCCGTAAAAGAAAGATAGTCTTCCAACCAGAGGCAGACACTATGTTTGAATTTATTGGAGAGCCAAGAAAAGAAGCCAGGAAATTCTTATCGGCTCTCAAAGCTCAGCAGATGTTAAGCAAGGGATGCACTGGGTTTCTAGCACATGTGGTCAATGCAAGCCAAGAAAAGGACCAGAGGCTAGAAGATGTCAGAGTTGTATGCAACTACCGAGAAGTCTTCCCCGATGAACTACCAGGGCTAGCCCATGATAGGGAAATCGAATTTGAGATCGAATTGATACCGGGTACAAATCCGATCTCCAAGGCACCTTACCGAATGGCGCCAGCTGAGTTAAAAGAACTCCAAGGACAACTACAGGAGCTACTCGACAAAGGACTGATTCGCCCTAGTCACTCTCCATGGGGAGCTCCCATGCTGTTCGTGAAAAAGAAGGATGAGTCGATGCGAATGTATATCGACTATCGGGCGCTGAACAACGTAACTATCAAGAACAGGTACCCCCTTCCAAGGATCGATGACCTATTCGATCAATTGAAAGGAGCTACCGTCTTCTCCAAGATTGACCTTAGATCTGGTTATCATCAAGTCAAAGTGAAACCAGATGATATACCGAAGACGGCCTTCCGAACGAGATACGGACATTATGAGTTCGTAGTTATGCCATTCGGAGTAACCAACGCTCCGGCTATGTTTATGGACCTGATGAATCAGGTATTCTCGGCATTTCTCGACAAGTTCGTAATCGTCTTTATCGACGATATTCGTATCTACTCAAGAACCCCAGAAGAGCATGCCGAACATCTGAAGGCGGTATTGCAAATTCTTCGAGAAAAGTAGCTATATGCCAAGTTCTCCAAATGTGACTTCTGGCTCGACCAAGTGTCGTTTCTAGGTCACATCATCTCCAAGGAAGGAGTAATGGTGGACCCGATCAAGATCGAAGCTGTAAGTAACTGGAGCAGACCAAAGAATGCAAGTGACATCAGGAGCTTTCTCGGTCTGGCCGGCTACTACCGAAAATTTGTTGAGGATTTCTCACGAATCGCAGCCCCTATGACTGTTCTCACCAGGAAGAACAAGAAGTTTATATGGACGGAGGACTACGAAAAGAGATTCCTGGAATTAAAAAGGAGACTGACTAGTGCTCCTATCCTTATTCTTCCAGAAAGCAACCAAGGCTTCGATATGTACAGCGACGCTTCCAAACTGGGACTAGGCGCAGTACTTATGCAGAATGGTAAAGTAGTTACCTATGCCTCTAGGCAACTCAAGGAGCATGAAAAGAATTATCCTACCCATGACTTAGAACTGGCTGCAGTGGTCTTTGCGCTCAAGATATGGAGGCATTACTTATATGGAGCGCAGTGTAAGATCTATACAGACCACCAAAGTCTCAAATATTTCTTCACGCAAAAAGACCTCAATATGCGACAACGCCGATGGCTTGAGCTAGTTAAAGATTATGACTGCGAAATATTCTATCATCCTGGAAAAGCAAACAGAGTGGCAGATGCTCTCAGCAGGAAGACCTGTGCTACTCTGTTATCCTTATCGGACGGCTCTCTTCCGTGTCGATAGCACCTACGCTATTCGACGACATCCTGAAGAAGCAAAATGGTGATCTAGGCCTTCAGAAGATCAAACAGGAAATTCTTGAAGGCAAAGGCGAGGGTTTTCATATCGCCGAAAATAGAATATTATACCTTAGGGATCGACTCTGTATCCCTAATGATCCGGAGCTACGAAAGATGATTCTAGAAGAAGCTCACTCGACCCCTTATGCGATGCATCCCGGATCCACCAAAATGTACCAAGACCTGAAGACAAGATTTTGGTGGTCCGGTATGAAACGTGATGTAGCTCAGTATGTCAGTACCTGCCTGACCTGCCAGCAAGTCAAAGCAGAACACCAGAGGCCTGGAGGAGTTCTGCAACCGATCCAAATCCCAGAGTGGAAATGGGAAGATATTTCTATGGATTTTATCTCGGGTCTTCCCAGGACTACAAATGGATATGACGCTATTTGGGTTATCGTCGACAGATTGACAAAATCAGCCCACTTCTTGGCAATCAAGATGACTTATTCTATTGAGCAGCTGGCTCAATTATATGCCAAGGAGATTATCAGACTACATGGAGTTCCGAATACCATCATTTCAGATAGGATGGTCGCTTCACTTCGCATTTCTGGGAGTGCGTACAGAAGGCTCTTGGCACAAAGCTGCAATTCAGCACAGCTTTTCATCCACAGACTGATGGACAGACTGAGCGGGTGAACCACGTGCTCGAAGATATGCTATGAGCTTGTGCCCTGGATTTCAAAGGGAGCTGGTGCCGATATCTGTGCTTGGCAGAATTCGCCTACAATAACAGCTACCAAGCTACTATCGGGATGGCACCGTATGAGGCTTTATATGGACGGAGATGTAGATCTCCAATCTGTTGGTTTGACGGTGGCGAAAAGAAAGAAATGGGACTCCGGATTGATTTTATTGACGACACCACCCGGGCTATACAGAATATTCGCCAAAGAATTGAGACTGCTCAGAGCCGGCAGAAGAGCTATGCGGATAAGCGACGTAGGCTGCTGGAATTCCAAGTTGGGGACCTTGTATTCCTTAAAGTGGCTCCTATGAAAGGAGTTATGAGATTTGGAAAGAAGGGAAAACTGAGTCCGCGATATGTAGGACCGTACAAGATCCTAAAGAGAGTAGGCCAGGTATCTTACGAGCTGGAGCTACCGTGGGAGATGTCAGCTATTCACAGCGTGTTCCATGTCTGGCTGCTCAAGAAGTGCACTCCTGACCCAGACCAGGTGATCGAACCACAAACGGTCCAGATCCAGGAGGACCTAAGTTATGAAAGTCGGCCCATTCAGATATTGGACCGAGAAGTTAAGAAGCTAAGAAACAAAAAGGTGCCCTTAGTAAAGGACCTGTAGCAAAGTCAACGGTTCGAGGAGGCCACCTGGGAACGCGAAAATGAAATGAAATGCAAGTACCCAGAATTGTTTTAGTTCGAGGACGAACTTTCTATAAGGTGTAGGGGACTGTAACGCCCCAAATTTTTGGGCTTGCTTTCGATTATAAAAAGGGCACAAAAATGTCAATATATATTATCAGATTATATGACATTTATTTCATAAATGAATAAAATTATAATTTTTGTGATTTCATGATTAAATGTTATGTGATTTCATTAGAAAGGATTAGGAATATGTAATTTGCATAAATTAGAATATGTGATTGCATGAAGTAGAATATATGATTTCATAATATGTGATTTGAGAATATGAGAGTGAATTGGGCTAATGGGCTTTGCAAAAGTGAAAACCAAAGAGGAGCAAAAATATGCTCTTGCCGAGGATCGAACCTTAGAACTCTTGGTAAGCAAAGCCTTGAGAAAAGCAAACGAAGTAACCAATTCACCCAGCAGGGGAGTGCTAAGAGGAAGGAAGGGAAATTCTTGTTAAGGGTTAGGGAATGTGAAAGGGTAGAGGAAGAGGCTCTTGATGAGAAACCCCTTAGTGAAGAGACACTTGGAGAAGAGGCACCTAGGAATGCTAAGGGGCTAACCATCATTGTTGCAAACCCCTCACTCACTCTCCCTCTTCAATTACCGAAATCCAAACTCCTCTCCCTCCATGAGATTTCCGAAAATCCAAGGGAAGGGTTTCATCCCAAGGGACACTCCCAAGACCCCATTGAAGGTTTGAATCTCTTGCAAGATAAGAAGAAGTCAAGGGCCTCAAGAGCAAGGACAAGCACATCCCCTCCGAACTAAGGGTATACCTTAAGGATATTTAGCGAAAGAGGTAAGTGCCCCCTCACCTGTAGCATAATTACTCTTGAATCGATTACATGACTCACATGATGCCCTCTACATGTCTCTACATGTTTCGGCCATCACCCTAACCAAGGGTTAGGGTAGGCCACATGCTTTCCTATGCTTAATGATGATGTTTGCATGAATGTATTGTAACGACCCAGAAAATTCTCTTAATATTTTCTTAAAATATTGAGCATGTCTAGATAATTTTCCGAGGGGCCCAGAAATAATTATGTCAAATTGGGCATAGAAATCAATGTTTTCTCATTTAAATTGAGAAAAACTAGGTACTAATGAGCTTTAAAAGGGCTCCAAAAGTGGGTATTAATTAGGTAAAATTAATATAAATTAGGTAAAATTAATATAAATATAAAAGAATTTTATTTAGGAATATTGGCATAATTATGGGTGATTTTAGGGGGGGATTTTCAGAATTTAAGAAAATAAAAAAAATAAATGAAATGAAAATCAAAATAAAAAAATAAATGTGCATGAGCCAAGGATTGAACCTTGGACCTCTTGTACAACCAAGAATGCTTTAACCAATTCACCTAGCAAGGAATTCTTACGAGTAATTGAAGTGGAGGATGGTTAAGAGGTAAAAGGAGGTGAAGGGTCATGGAGAGGCTCTTCATTTGCCTCCTTGATGGGTTATAATGAGAGGAGTTTTGGGAGTTACTTCTTCTCTCAATCAATTGCATTCCCTCTCCTCTTCATTCCTCATTCTTGCCGAGCACCAAAGGGAGGAATTCCTTGGGGAAAACTTCACAAGAGGTCTCATCTCTCAAAGATCTAAAGTTCCTACAATGTGACAAGGACTAGTTGTGGTCAAGAGATACCAAGTCCTCTTCTTTCTCCTATTTCAAGGTTCGAAAAAAAAATCAAGAAATCTAAGGTAAGACTCCCTCACCTGTGGTATAATAGTTATCTATGATTTCCATGATTTTTAGTATGATATATGGGGTAGTTTTTGGATGTGATGTTGAAAGGAAAGAAAAACCAAGGTCCTTAAGTTTATGGATTTCGGCCAGCATGATTTAAAAGCCTATAAATATGCTAAAAAATCTTGATAATGTTGTTTAATGTTCCCTTACGATGTTTAGTAAGTGGATATAATTTTTGGGAATTTTTGGAGTACCCTAGGACACTCTAGGGTTTTGGCCAACATGAAAGGGACAAAACCAAGGTCCCTATGTATATGGGTTTCGGCCACCATGATTTAAATGTCTATAAATATGTTAAAAATCATGATAATGTTATTTGATGTTCCCTAATGATGTGTAGAGGTTAAGTATAATTTTTGGGAATTTTTGGAGTACCCTAGGACACTCTAGGGTTTCGGCCAACAGGAAAGGAACAAAACCAAGGTCCCTATGTTTATGGGTTTCGGCCACCATGATTTAAATGTCTATAAATATGTTAAAAATCATGATAATGTTATTTTATGTTCCCTTATGATGTGTAGAGGTTAAGTATAATTTTTGGAAATTTTTGGAGTACCCTAGGACACTCTAGGGATTCGGCCAACAGGAAAGGAACAAAACCAAGGTCCCTATGTTTATGGGTTTCGGCCACCATGATTTAAATGTCTATAAATATGTTAAAAATCATGATAATGTTATTTGATGTTCCCTTATGATGTTTAGAAGTTAAGTATAATTTTTGGGAATTTTTGGAGTACCCTAGGACACTCTAGGGTTTCGGCCAACATGAAAGGGACAAAACCAAGGTCCCTATGTTTATGGGTTTCGGCCACCATGATTTTAAAGGTCTATAATTATGCTAAAAATCATGATCATGTTATTTAATGTTCCCTTATGATGTTTAAAAGTTAAGTATAAATTTTGGGAATTTTTGGAGCATCCTAGAGGCCCATATGGTTCGGCCAACCCCAAGGACCCAAGGGTAAGGGTTGAGTCTTTAACTTCAAGCATATGTTTATGTGGTGCCATGATATAAGGATGAAGGATGGTGATTATGTGAATTTTCACATGGCCTTGGGACTCCACAAGTTTTGACCAATAAGGGTTAATAGGATAGAAGTTAAGATTTATTTCAAGTAAGGGTCCCAATGGCCCTATGGTAAGATGTGATTTATGTCTATGAATGATATGCCATGTTATGAATGATATGCCATGTTTACGAATGATATGCAATGTTTATGAATGATATGCCATGGTTATGCATGATAAGTATCTTATGTTTATGTTCATGATAAGAATGATGCCATGATAAGTATGTTACGTTTATGTTCATGATAAGAATGATGCCATGATAAGTATGTTACGTTTATGTTCATGATAAGAATGATGTCACGACAAGTATGTTATGTCTATGTTCATGATAAGAAGGATGCCATGATAAATATGTTATGATCATGTTCATGATAAGAATGATGCCATGATAAGTATGCTATGAATGTCTTATGAATGATGAAGAATGCAAAGTATTTTACTTTATGAATGGGCTTGTACCGGACCCAAGTATGGGTCCAAGGGATGGGCACCTTCAGAACGCCCCGGTTCTGGACTACCGGAGCTGTCCACGGTTCTGGCACTACCGGAGCTGTGCAACAGGGATGGGCTCCTTGAGAACGCCTCGGTTCGGGGACTACCGACTATGCTGTCCTTACCCTAGTAGGTCGGGGCTCGCTACCTCGGACTTACTAGGGATGCGCGCTATGATGTATGTATGTGGTACAAGCCGGGGACCCCAAATGTTATGATGATTATGTTTAAGCATTTCAAAAGTATGATTTTAAAAGTTAAGCATCCATATGTATATGCATTCCACCCATACATTCATACATGTTATGCATTATGTTATGATAATGATGTGTTATGCTTATGCTCCATGTTAAAAGATATGTATGAGAATGAATGATCCATGTTATGATTATGGTAAGAAGATGCTCTTATGATATGCTAGAATGTATGCCATGTTTATGCCATATAGGTTGGTTTATATCTTATGTTTATATTTATGTCATGTCTCATGCCATGCTAGGAAAGTTTATTAAGTTATGCTATGCCAAGTATCATGCCATGCTTAGAATGTTTACGATGTCTATGCTTGATATGCTCGAAAGAATGCCTATGGTTGATTTACATCTTATGCTTATGTTCATGCCATGTATGATGCCATGCTTAGAATGTTTAATTATGTTTATGCCTATGTTTATACTTTATGCCATGATAAGAATGTTTAATTAGATTTATGCCTATGTTTATGCTTTATGCTATGATAGAAATGTTTATGATGCTTATGTTCCATATGATTATGAATGAATGACGAGTGATTTTAGTGAGTAGGAAAGAGTTTTACTAAGCCTATGTGCTTATAGTCTTTTTCCTTATACCGCAGATCATGCAAGGGGACCATGAGGAAGCAGTAGGAGGGCAAGATTATATGTGTGTGATAGTGACTTGGCCCATGAAATCAAACGTTTGCCGTTATGCTAAGAACTTTACTTTTGTTAAGTATATGCTCGATTAGTGACTTATGGAAACTTATGACATGATGTTATGCATGATAAGAAATGAATCTCATGATATGATGTTAAGCTTGTTATGACATGATGTTTAAGTATGAAGTCTATATGTCTAGTGTCCATGTCACTATGTTAGAAATGGTAGTAGGGGCATGTAAAGTTTAAGTTATTCCGCTGCAGTACGATGTTACATGCCTTAAGTATGTTAGCGTAACGCCGCTTTAGGAAAAAAAAAAAGCGGGCGTTACATGTATTATATTGTGTGTGAGTAAAGAAGGCTAGGAGGGAGGGGAATCCCCTTCTAACCATTCGGCCAACCCTACCCTAGGGTTAGGTTCTTAAGCTTAATTTCATGCTATGCACCCTAATGAATCTCTATGATATCACATGTGATGTATGAATGTTCATGAGGCTATGTGGCTAAAAACCCCAAAGTACTCAACCCTACATGTTCGACCAAAGGGCCCTATACTTGGGAATGGATTAAGTCAAATAAATACCATGCATGATAATGATCTTGTGTAAGATATGACATGCTTGTGTGATTCTTGATATGTTGATTGGATTGCATGCTAGCCCAATTACAACTTTCGGCCAAGAGAGAACTCTTGGACCCTAGCCTTGGTTGCTCCCATGAAATGCATGCTTTATACTATGCTAGTTATCATGATTATGAATGCATACATATGCATAAGAATGAGCCCTTTAGGGCATGAATGAAGAAGGCTTAGGGTCTAAAGAATGCTTCCCTAGAAGGTTGAGACTAAGAGAATACTTTATGAAAATGAAGAACATGATAACTATTTTATTTTATAATGGCTTGTACTATAGACTCTTAAAGCGAGTCAAATGATTATGATACTAGGCTTAAGGACTTTTGAGAAGGTCTAGTAAACCCTAGTGGTTCGGGATTAGCTACCTCGTTTCTATTCAGGGGCGCGCGCAAAACCTGAAGTACAAGCCGGGCCCTAATGATTATGCTATGTTCAAGTATTATGTTTATATGTTTTCAAAAGAACCTTCCTATGATGTTAACATGCTTAAATGCTTACCATGCTTGAATGTGATATATTCTCTTACCTTTTCATGATATCCGATTTTGTGAGTAGGACAGGGTCTTACTAAGCTATTGCTTATCGTTTAGTGTTTCCACTTATGCTACAGATAAAGGACGCTAAACTATGGAGGCTGCGGGAGAAGGGCAAGTGTGTGTGTGATAGTGCTGGTGGATAAAAAGGATCTTGCTCTTAGTTGCTTCAAGTTTTGGAACTTTTCATGTTAAACCCATGTTATGCTCTTTTTATATACATGCTATGTTTGAAGATGAATACTTGGTTTTTGATACCCTATGACTCGCTATTGCACTCTTATATACTAAAACTATTTATTAACTGCACTTCTGCTAGGAGACATGTTTTGAATATGTTTTTTTTCTTTTCCCTCACCAAGTCATGATATCTCACCTTAGAAGATCTATGTTGATATACTATGTTCTATGCCTTGTATTCATTATACTCTATCATACCTAAATTATGCTTCATTACGCTCTTGCCTAATTCATCCATGCGCATAGCTTAGGTGGAATTGCTTACCTATCTTTTGGTTACCTACCATGTTAGAGACACTTATACATCTTATGCCATCATGAATCTTGTTTCTAAATCTGGTATAAAACCTCCCTATTAAGATGCGCATGCTTAGAATAATGTTACACATGATTTAATACTTGATGTCCATGCTTAGTTGAGTGTTCTGAAAAATAATTATGCTTCCGCTACATGAACCTTGCATGCTTTAATGTTACATGTGCCCATGCATAGATTAGATCGAAAAAAAAATATATATGAATGCATGTGTGTAGTTGTAATGTATGAAAGTAAAGTAGCGCCGTCGAATTCCTAGGGGATTAAGGGCGGGCGTTACATCATAGACGCATCGAAGGCGTAAAATTGCTAAGTCTTTTGTAGGCTTAATAGATGAATTAAATAAGTTTAATTCATTGGGGCTTGGCTTGGATGGGCCGGCCATAGAGGGCCTCCATCCTCATTGCTTGGCCGGCCACAACAAAGGGAGAGAACCAAGTTTTTGGTTCAATTTATAAAATAAACCAAGTGTGGTTTGTTTTATAAATTATGGATGATATAAATTTTTATATAATAAACCAAGGTTTGGTTTATTTTTCATGGAAATTAAAATGAACCATGGATTGGTTTATTTTATAAAATCAATCATGGATTGGTTAATTTTATAAAATCAATCATGAATTGATTTACCATGATAAGGAAATTTATTCCATAGGAGAGAAGATTTTTATCATGAATTAAAATATAATTTTAATCATGATATAAAATCAAACTTGGCATGATGGAATAAGTTATTCCATATTTGAGAGACTTGATGGTTGAGAGGCCACTATATAAAGGACCCAAGGCAAGGCTTGGGTCGGTGATACGTATAGAGATGAAGGCATATGCTCTCTCCCTCTCTCAGTCTCTCCTTCTCTTCTCCCCTTCTTGCCGTCCGCCAACCAGCCCCATGAAGGCTGTAACGACCCGAAAAATTCTCTTAATATTTTCTTAAAATATTAAGCATGTTTAAATAATTTTCCAAGGGACCTAGAAATATTAAGGAGAACTTTGGCCTAGAAAATCCATGTTTTCTCATTTAAATTGAGAAAACTAAGTACCAATGAGCTTTAAATGGGCTCCAAAAATTGATATTAATTAGGTAAAATTAATATAAATTAGGTAAAATTAATATAAATATAAAAGAATTTTATTTAAGAATATTTGCATAATTATGGGGGATTTTAGGGGGGATTTTTGGAATTTAGGGAATAAAAATAATAAAATAAATGAAATAAAAATAAAATAAAAATAAAGGTGCATGAGCCAAGGATTGAACCTTGGACCTCTTGTACAACCATGTAAGCCTTAACGAACTCACCTAGCAAGGGATTTCTATGAGGAAATGAAGTGGATGTAAGTTAAGATTAAGAAGAAGATGAAGAGTCATGGAGAGACTCTTCATTTACCTTCTTAATGGGCTATTAAAGGGGGGGTTTTGGGAGTTACCTCTTCTTCCCATTACTTGCATATTCGAACCCCTTCCTCCCCTCATTCTTTCCGAGCACCAAGAAGAGGTTTTCCCCTTGGAAAATCTTCCACCAAGGTCTCATCTCCAAGATCTAAGGGGTCTTCCAAGGATACAAGGACAAGGGTGTTCAAGGGTCCAAAGATCTTACCATTTTCTTCTCTTCCAAGGTTCGAAAAATCAAGAAACCCAAGTTAAGACTCCCTCACCTGTGGTATAATAGTTCCCTCTGATTTTTATGATTTTTAGTATGATATAGTGGTTGGTTTTCGAATTGGATGTTGAAAGGAAAGAAAACCAGGACCCTCATGTTTAAGGGTTTCGGCCACCATGATTTTTAGGTCTATAAATATGCTAAAAATATGTATAATGCTATTTAATGTTCCCTGATGATTTTTAGAGGTTAAGTATAATTTTTGGGAATTGTTGGAGTACCCTAAGACACCTTATGGTTTCGGCCAACATGAAAGAAGCAAAACCAAGAACCCTAGGATTGAGGGTTTCGGCCACCATGATTTTAAAGTCTATAATTATGCCAAAAATCTTTATAATTTATTTAATGTTCCCTTATGATGTTTAGAGGTTAATTATAATTTTTGGGAATTTTTTGAGTACCCTAGGACACCCTAGGGTTTCGGCCAACATGAAAGAAACAAATTAACACCCTAGAGACCCTATGGGTTTCGGCCACCATGATTTAGGGTTCATAAATGATGCTAAAAATCTTGATAATGTTGTCTAATGTTATATTATGAGGTTTAGGGATTAAATATAATTTTTGCGAATTTTTGGGGCACCCTAGGATACCCTAGGGTTTCGGCCAACAACAAGACCTCATGGGTGGAGTTGGGTCTAAAACCCCAAGCATGTGTTTGATGTATTAACATGATATAAGAGAGATAGAGGGTGATTATGTGAATGTTTCACATAGCTTTGAGACCGTATAGGTTTCGGCCAAGTACCCTAATAGGGTGGGAAGTTAGGACTTATTTCAAGTAAGGGCCCCAATGGCCCTATGGTAAGGTATGGTTGATGTTTAAGCAATTGATTTGGGGTTTTAATGGAATTTTTTCATACCCCCATGGCCTTGAAGTTTCGGCCAAGAGCAAGTTTAGGGTTAAAGGATTAGGGTTGGGCTTAAGTAGGGAACCAGAGGGTTCCTATGGCCTAGTATATGTGTATGAGTTACCAAGATATATGTTTAAGTAAGATGGAAGAAGTTCTATGTTAACCAAACCTTTAGTTTTATGTTAAGTTGAATGATATGCCATGTTTATGAATGGTATGCCATGTTTATGAATGATATGCCATGTTTATGAAGGATATGCCATGTTTTATGAATACGATGTAAGTATGCCATGTCTTATGAATGAGGTTAAAGTACATGCCTTTAGGGCATAACGATGATGTTAAGTATGATGAATGAATGATGATGAATGACAAGTATGATGAATGAATGATGATGAATGACAAGTATGATGAATGAATGATGATGAATGACAAGTATGATGAATGTATGATGATGAATGGAAAGCATGTGAAAGCATTATATTTTATTTTATGGGCTTGTACCGGACCTAAGTAAGGTCCACGGTTCTGGATTACCGATGATGCTGTCCATGGTTCGGGACTACCGATGATGCTGTCCTTACTGTTCGGGACTACCGATGAAGCTGTCCTTACCCTAGTAGGTCGAGATTAGCTACCTCGTATTTACTTAGGGATGCGCGCATATGATGAATGAATGTGGTACAAGCCAGGGCCCAATGAATGTTATGATATTTTAAAAGCATGTTTTTAAAGACTAAGCATCTATATATATATATATATATATATATATATATATATATATATATATATATATATATATGCAATTGCCACATGCATCCATCCATGTTATGCATTATATTTATGATAAGAATATTATGCAAAGTAAGTTTATGCAAGGTATGTTTATGTTTCGTGTTGATATATGATGCCATGATTTGATTGTGTTCATGCTAGTCTAGAATCCCATGATTTACTTATGTTTATGCTAGTTTAGGATGCCATGATTTATTTATGTACATGCTAGTTTAGGATGCCATGATTTAACTAGTTTTATGCCATGATTTATTTATGTACATGCTAGTTTAAGATGCCATGATTTAACTAGTTTTATGTGAAGTTAGAATGCCATGATTTATTTATGTTCATGCTAGTTTAGGATGCCATGATTTAATTATATTTATGCTAAGTTAGAATGCCATGATTTTAATTATGTCCATAATAATTCATGATGCCATGATTTAATTATGTTAAGCTGAGTTAGGACGCCATGATTTTATTTAGGTTCATGCTATGCTATGAATGTTTACGATGTTTATGTCTATGCCAAGTATTAATGTTGTTATGGTTATGTTTATGCCATGCTATGAATGTGATGAAGTTATGTTTATGCCATGACGAATGAATGCTAAATGATGAAAAGGCTTATGTTTATGCCATGACGAATGAATGCTAAATGATGAAAAGGCTTATGTTCTAAGTAAAGCACTAAGTATGTAAAGCACTAAGTATGTAATGGCTTATGTGCTCATGAAAGAATGATGAATGGTTTTAGTGAGTAGGAAAGAATCTTACTAAGCCTGTGTGCTTATAGTCTTATTTCCTTATACCGCAGATCACGCAAGGGGACAATAAGGAAGCAACAGGAGGGCATCAAAGAATGTGTGTGATAGTGACTTGGCCAAGGAGCAATATGGTTGCTCGTCTCATGATAGAACTTTATCTTTACTGTTATGTGTTTGAGTATGACTCTAGGACATGATGCTAAGTATGACATGATGCTACGAATGACATGATGCTAAGTATGATATGATGCTAAGTATGAAGTTACTATGCTAAGTTCCTATGTTAGGATGTTAGAAATGGTAGTAAGTGCATGTAGGAGTAGGTTAAAGGTTTCCACTGCATTATGATGTCTACATGCCCCAAGTATGTTAACGTAACGCCGCTTTATGAAAAGAAAAAAAAAAGCGGGCGTTTACAAAGGCCGCCCCTGCCCTTTCCCTGCCGGCCATCCTTTTGTGGTTAGTCTTCCGACTTCTCTCTTGGTTTTTCTTGTCGCGTTCTCGGAGAATCTAGTAGTTCTCGAGAATATGAAACTCATGGCTTTACGAAGTCATCCCGAAGATACTCGGCGTGGACGCGAATAGAGGCGGAGCTTCCAAGGGAAGTTTACGGTTGGATCTCGTCCCTTCCTTCGAGTTACGCGAGGTAATACATAAATTAGTTTACGTTTCTGCAAAATTTTAAATATATGATCATGTCTACACAAGATAAAATTGCATGCTTAGATATGTGGTTAAATAATTAGAGAAACTATTTATATTAAACCTTCCGCTGCACGTAATTAATTTTAAAATTACGAACCCGCATCCATGTCAACATGCACCCCGTCCCAACAGTGGTATCAGAGCCGAGGTTTGTGTTCGACATAATCAGATAATTATTTTGCGGAAAGCTTTATCATGATCTTAATTTTGGAAATTTTCAATTATGGAAACTTTCCAATTATTGTAAATTTTCGATTTAGGATTTTCAAAGTTTGGAAATCCTCATGAAATTTCGCAAACTTTTGAAATATCTCTTTTTCTAAAATTTTATGATAATTGTGAAAATTTTCATTTTTGGAGACTTTCCAATTTTGGAAATTTTCTATTTTGGAAATTTTCTAATTTTGGAAAAATGTAAGTTTTCTTTATACTAGAAAGTTTCAATTATTCTGAAATCCTTTTATTTTTGGAAATTTTCCATTTATGGAAAGCTAGCAATTTTGGGCACTTTCTTTCAAGAAAGTCTAGACAAATTATGGGAATATTAATTGGCATTTAAATTTATAATTGAAAATTAAATTATTTACAAAATTTTTTATTTTGGATTGAGCCTCGGGGAGCCGTCCAATTTAAAGTTAGTTGTTATAATTAAATTTCCTAAATTGAATTTAAATTGTCAAATGTTTAATTTGGATTGAGCCTCGGGGAGCCATCCAAATTAAGTTATTGATATTAATTTTTCCTAAATAAAATATGTGATCAAATCTTGGAAATTTTTGAGGTGATTCTCAAATGATAATTTCCTTATTTGATTTATGAGGTGATGCACTTACATATTATTGTCTCCAAAATTAATTAGGAAAATTGTTTCCTATAGAGTATATTTCCTTAAATAAGATTTTCATGAAAATAATATGTAGTTGAATTAAGGGAATCTGTCTCTTAATTTAATAAGATTTGATTTAGAGAAATCAAAGTCTTAAACATATTATTTTCGAAATTGATTATGATAATTCAGGAAATTGTTTCCCAAAACAATTCCTTGAATAAAGTATGAAATTAGAATTAGGAAATCCGATTCCTAATTCAACTAATGAGACTTGATAAATTAAGTCACATACATACTTTATTAAGAAAATCGTAAGAACATGACATAATTATATGTCATGAATGTGCATAAAAGAAAATGATGAGACCCAAAACCCCTTACAAAATATTAAGGCCAAAACCTTCCATTAATACAGTTAGAACCGGAGTTTTGTTTCTCGTTTGGGTTGATGGACACATCCATGCCCGGCTTGAACCTCAACATGTTCAAACCATGGAATTAGTTTATGATTAATATAGTTGGAGTCAGAGGTCAATCCTTAGTTTTGGTTGTTGGATATATCCAACCCTGACTAAACGATTGAATGAGCTCCAACCATATTAAAACAATTTCTTGATTAATGGATCAGCCTTAAGCTTGGAGCATCTATTTGTTGTGCCACAGCCAAGGTCGATGTAAAGAGAGGTGCAGTTGGATGCTATGTATATTGTTGGATACTTGTTAATCAGTTAACAATCCAATGATTTATGCAAACATTCAATTTGTTGATAGCATAATGTGATAGTTACATATGTATAATATGTAATCGGTATAATTACCTACATTCATAGCTAAGAATAACTTGATGGACTCTAGCCATGGTTATTCTTATCTATGGTTCGATATCAACCTATTTGGAGATGTTCCTACAATCTCCCGAATTGATAAAAAGGGTTATTCAATTCGAAAAATAAATAGGATTTAATTAATGTATATTGATGCATTCTTTATCATTCTCATCACATAACCACAATTTGTATTTCTAGGATAATCACCTGATCATGTCTTCTCTGAATTTGCATTCCATTTTGGACACCAATAAGCTGACTGGGCCAAACTTCATGGACTGGCTTCGAAACCTAAGGATAGTCCTCAAGGCAGAAAAACTTGCTTATGTCCTTGAAGAATAACTTCCCAACCATCCTCCTGAAGATGCAACTCCAGACCAGTTAGTGGCCTATCAGAAATATGTGGTCGATTCTGAACTTGCGAGTTGCATCATACTGGCCGCTATGGTACCAGAGCTACAAAAGCAGCATGAGTATATGGATGCTCATACCATCGTCTTCCATCTTCATGAGTTGTTTGACGAGCAGGCGAGATCCGAAAAGTTTGAGGTCTCCAGACTCCTCTTCACCTCTAAGATGCAGGAAGGCACTTCTGTTTCACAGTTTGTGTTGAAGATGTTGGGGTACATTGAGCGACTAGGCACACTCGGATTTGCAATGGATAACGAACTAAGTATTGACTTAATTCTGTATTGTTTACCCAAGAGTTACTCACAGTTTGTGATGAACTATCAAATGAACAAACTGGAGACTATCATTCCTGAGTTGCTTAACCTGCTGAAGACTGTAGAGCCTTCTGTAAAGCAGGATCAGAAGACGGTACTGTTAGTTGGTTCCTCCAAGAAAGGCTCTAAGAGGAAGCCCAAAGAACAAAATAAGGGAAGGAAGAAAAAGGCCAAAAAGATTGAAAATGCACCAAAAGACACTTTCCATCACTGCGGCAAGGAGGGCCACTGGCGAAGAAACTGCAAGGTTTATCTTGAGTCCTTGAAGAAGAAGGCATCCGATGCCCCATCCTCTTCAGGTATCTTCGTTATTAAATGTTACTCTATTTCCTCGGACACCTAGGTATTTTATACTGGGTGTAGCTCACATATATGTAATGACATACAGGGGCTAAGGAATAGAAGAAGACTCGTCAAGGGAGAAGCGAATTTGTGAGTTGGAAATAGAGCAAAGATTGCTGTTGTTGCCATCAGAACATATTTGCTAAAGCTCCCTACTGGACTTGTCTTAGAATTGGATAATTGTTATTTTGTTCCTTCGTTAATAAAGAACATTGTATCTATTTCATGCTTGAATGAAAAGGGTTATCATTTAACATTTAGTAACAATTGCTGTTACATAACTTTAAATGGTGTTCTTTATGGGACCGGAACTTTATGCAATAGTATCTACACGTTAGATTTATCCGGTGACATTTTCAATATCGAAGTTAGCAACAAACGTGCCCGAATAGATAATCAAATAGACTCCTATATGTGGCATTGTCGTCATGGCCATGTAAGTAAGAAACGCATGACCAAAATACACCGATGTGGAATTCTAGAATCATTTGAACCTGGTTCATTTGATACATGCGAATCATGCTTAAATAGCAAGATGACCAAATTACCCTTTTCCGAAAATGGTAAATCAGTGGGAGAATTGCTTGATCTGATACATACTGATATATGTGGACCAATGTCAAATCTTGCACAAGGAGGCTATAGCTACTTCATTACCTTTATCGATGATCACTCACGATTCGGGTATGTGTTCTTAATGAAACATAAATCTGAAGCTTTTGAGAAATTCAAAGAGTTCAGAAGTGAAGTAGAGAAACAGCTTGGCTGTAACGCCCGCCCCTTACCGTTAGGGCAGCGCGTTACCTTTAACCCTATTTTTTCTTACTTACTTATATCATTGCGTATGATTCTAACATTGCAGCGGAAATGAAACATAACTAAAAGCATGTGCAACGATAAGGAAGTAATAACATCATATAAGATCTAATAGCATCCATACTTAAATAAACTCCTAAAGAACTAGCAAGTATCATGCATAAAGTAGCAACATATGTCTTATTAGAAATAAGAACTAAGTCTATAGATAGCACTAAAGTGGATCGATCAGTCAAGTCACCACCACACACATTAGCCCTTCCTGCAACTTCCCTTTCTTTAGAAATTTCTATGTTGAACTGCAACATAAGCAACCAAACTATAAGTATAAAACTTAGTAAGCTCTTTCCTACTCACTAAATCCGTACATCGCATGCATTTTAAAACATATAACATTTCATGGATAGTATAAAATTCATAAGGCACATAAGATACATGAAGACATATAAACATAGAACATGTGCATTTCAAAACATTAGGATGCTCTTTGGAAAACATACTAAATAATACATTAAAATCATATACATCATCTTCTTTGGGGTCCCCGGCTTTGTACCCATTCTTTCTTTTGCGCGCATACCCCTATGTAGGATGCGAGGTAGCTAATTCCGACTTACAGGGGTCCACATTCTAGACTTACTATCTTTCAGCCTAGGGACAACTTCGGTAGTCCAGAACCGTGGATCTTTTTCAAGACCCGGTACAAGCCATTCTTTAAAGTAAAATACATATATGCATTCTATTCTTTTCTTTCTTTCTTTCATATAGAGCATGCATTCCTTTCTTTCTTTCTTTCTTTCATATTGTATGTACTATAGACATTCAATCATTCATAATCATAAGCATACTTTCATATATAGAACATGCATTCTTTCTTTCTTTCATATTGCATGTACTATAGGCATTCAATCATTCATAAACATAGGCATACTTTCATGGAATAATCATTAGCATAAATAGCAAGACATGGAAGGACCTTTCTTTTAACACATGTATGTGAAGCAACCATCATGCTATTTTCATCAATACATCATACTTATAACATGCTTGTCTTAATTAAGGCAATATGATAGTTTAATCTTTCTTTTCTCATCTTAATATATGCTGGTCGAAACTTCATAGCAAGATATCATAGCATAAGAGTCATATAATCATGGAAATAAAAACATACATTACATAAGAGGTCATTTACAAGTACACTGGTAGTCTAGACTTCACTAAACACTAGTTTAGGTGCATGAATTGTACTTGAACTTATTCTTAGCCTTTATTCTAGTAATTAGCCAAAATTTACAGTATGTATAACATGGTATAAAAGTTCATATAACATGTAAACAAAAACATATTTTACCATTAAGGTCATATACAAGCATAAAGGTAGTCTAGGCTTCATTAAACACTAGTTTAGGGGCATGCTTTGTACTCAAACTTATTCTTAACCCTTATTATTGTAATTTGTCGAAACTCACAGTAGGGATTTCATAGTATCATCATTCACATAACATGGGAATAAAAGCATATTTTTCATAAGAATTCATTCACAAGTGCAAAAGTAGTTTGTACTTCACCAAACCCTAGTTTAGGTGTATAATCTAGAGTTCTACTTGGATTATCATGCATATGGGTACATGTAATATTTTTCTAAACATCAATACTTAGAATGGAGCATGAGTTTAGACTCAAACAACTTAGATAAGGTACTGACCCTAAGGTATAAAATTATTTCCATCATGAAATAAAACACCCAATCACATGCATATTACTTGGTTTGACTATAACTTCATGAAGGACTATAAAAATCTGTTTTAAGGCATAATTTAAGGTCCCTTGGATGAATGTTATAGGGGTCCCTTAGCATAGATTCCACAAAATTTTGTGGCCTAAAATATTTATATAGCAAGGAAACAATCATTAAAACAATTGCCTACTTCATGCATCAACATTTATCCATTTCATGACTTGGCCGAATTCTTCCAAGTCCTTTACATCATGGAGGGCATTCAAACACCATGTATCCATCATATATTCATTACAAAAAGGTAGTAACAATTTCATGAACTCTTCCTTTAAGTTTTTGGACATAGAAAAGGGGGTAACCCTCTATGGCCGAAACTTCCCTCAAGGTTTTCTTCCATTCTCTTTCACCCAACATCACAAGCAAACATAAAAATCATAAAACACACATAAAAAGCCATTATGTTGCAGGTGAGGGAGTCTTACCACTTGTGCTTATGTTCCCAAAAGATCTCCAAATTTTGGAGAAGAAAAGACCTCTTAAACTCTAGCAATCCTCTTGTTCTTCTCTTCTTTTCTTCTTTTGGTTTCTCTAGGTTTGTGATTCGGTTTTGGGCTGCAAGGGGCTCTAGAATTTCGGTGAGGGAGAGGAGGAAGAGGAAAGGTTTGGTGGAAGAGAATTGGGAGGTTTCTTGGTCGAAATGCCTAGGCATTTCCTCCTCTTCATGACCTTTTATGGTGAGTAAAGAGGCAAGCACCTCTTTAATGGTGTCTCTTCAATGTTCTTGTGTCTCTTCATCTTCTTTCCCACTTATCTACAATTTCCCATCCTCTTCTAATAGCACTCCCTTGCTAGGTGAATTGGTTACATGAATATTCTTAAGGCTTTGCTTTCCTTTGAGGTCCATGGTTCAATCCTTGGCACCTCCTTTTCTTTTCGCTTTCTTTTCCTTTTTATTTTCTTCAAGCCCATGTAACCAAAGCCCAACAAGAGAATGCTACCCATTTAGTTTATACACATGCATATTCATATCATTATTCATTCATTCATTTACATGATGTCAAGCATAATATTAATGTAGCATATAAACATAATTATCTGTAACGCCCGATTTTTTTTTTCCTAAGCGGCGTTACGTTAACATGCTTAGGGCATGTAGACATCATTGTTGGATCGTGAAAAACCGATAGAGGGGGGGGGGTGAATATCGGAAATCGCTCTTTTTTGGAAAACTAAGAGTAAGTGCACAGCGGAAATAAAAAATACGAGACACAGTGGTTTTTACTTGGTTCGGAGCCTGTGTCGACTCCTACTCCAAGGCCCACGGTCGTTGACCGTTTACTTTGGGCAATTCTATATTCGCGCAAATCGGTTACAATGATTTCAATTACAAAGAGAGTGCAATAAAATAATAATAAAATATTAAGCTCTTCGTTACCGACGTCCGGAGTGTATCGATTCTTTTCGGGGCAGCGGGACGTCGTCGGCTCGAGGTGAGGCATTTCTGGAGCAAGGCGCGAGCGTGGAAGCTTTTGAATGAAGTTGATGTGATGCTTGGGGTCGAGGGGTGCTATTTATAGCCCCTAGGGCACCCTGGACGTCGGGGGTGCCCTGCCAAGTGTCATCCGATCCGCAATTTGCTCGGTCAAGCTTTATCCCGCCTAAATAGGGATGAAGTTTGACCTCTGGGGCGCCCTGGTCGCTGAGGGCGCCCTTGTTGACCCGGTCTTCTCGGCTGGATAGATTTGATCGGCCTCGCTGGCGTAGGCGCGAAGCGCCTTGGACTTGAGGGCGCCCTGGGCGCTCAGGGCGCCCTGGCTGCTGAGGGCGCCTTGGTTACAGAGGGCGCCTCGGCCAGTTGTTAGCCGAACACCTTTTTGTCTTACTTGTTTCTTGTTCACCTTGGACGCGCCCTAGACACTCTGGGCGCCCTACTCAGCTGCTGCCTCACTCCTTTGAGGCTCTCTGAGCTGCAGACACACGTTCCTTTGGTCCTGCATCCAGGGTTAGTCCGAAACACAATAAAACAATTAATTATTATTTTATACAGCCTTAGCTGTCTTGGTTCTGACTTTGGTCTCCAAAATGGAGCCCTAGGTCGAACCGACGCCTACTGTTCCCGGTCCTTTGTCAGGTCTTGTAAACTAGCAGTCCTTTGCCAGTTGCCTAGCAGTCCTTTGCTAGGGCTTGAGGCTGGCAGTCCTTCGCCAGTGCCTAGCAGTCCTTCGCTAGTGCCTAGCTGTCCTTCGCTAGGACTTGAGACTGGCAGTCCTTCGCCAGTGCCTAGCAGTCCTTCGCTAGGGCTAGAAACTGCACACTAGATTAACTTGTTAGAAAACAAGAGAGACTTAACTTTTGACCTATGTTGCTATTATCAAAACACAGGTTTGACTAAGGTGCATTCTGCACCAACAATCTCCCCCTTTTTGATTTATGGCAACCCTAGTTCAAAAAGTTAAGTTTAAGCAAAACATAAAACAGTTTTAACTTTTATTCCCTCCCCCTAGTTCAAAAATTCGTGGGGTTTTAAAGACTTTACGTGTTCTTTGAAAACTTTAAGTTAGAAGTAACTTAAAAATACATAGTGGAGTTTTTAAAGCATAATTTGAGTACTTAAGAAATTTTAAAGTTTTAAGTTTTAAAGTAATCAAAATGTTAGCTTAAATACTTGGTAGGATATAACAAGCTTAAGTACTTAGTAGGTTTTGAAACACTTTAGTACTTAACAATTTTGAAAAAAAACTTAAATTAATTTTTTTTTTGACATGCTTAATTAAGAACCTTTTGAAAGACTAGAGTACTTTGCAAAATTTTGAAGGCTTAAAAAAAATTTAAAGCTAGAGTAAAGAGTTTTTGAAACTAGAGTACTTTAGCAAAATTTTGAAGGCTTTAAGAGCTTAAGTACTTCTTCAAAACGTTTAAGCTTTTGAATAAAGGATAAGTAAGGATAAGTATGTTTTTGAACCTTTTTGAATAAAGGAAAAATTTAGAAAATAACTTTTCTCTTTGAATAAAGGAAAAATTTAGAAAATAATTTTTCTCTTTCCTATCTCTATCTCCCCCTTTGCCATATATCAAAACAGATAATTAAAGCATGAATAAAAAAAAAAGGTAGACTAGAACAAGAAGTTGATGATTGAAGTTTAAATGAATAATTAATTTGCTGTACTGAACCAGTCAGATTTGCACTAAATCAATCAATTTCATTAAATCAATCAATTACACTAAATCAATTATACTATATCAATCAATTATCTCTGTAGGGACCTGTCTAACCCAATTAGCTACTTACTGACTGTTATATACAGTAGTTTTTGTTAGGGTTAGTCAAGTTAAGTGTTTCTGTTCAAGTTAGATTTTCTAAGCTTGACACTTAACTTGATTGCTTTATTAGTTGTATTTAGTGCCCCAATTACTGCAGATGCACTGACTTAAAGCATCTTGAATTAAGGCAAAGACCTAAGCATCTCAACCCTTTCTAGGTTATCAATCAAAAGTACCCTAAGGTGCTTGTGAGATGCTGGCTTCTAAGTCTATAGGTGCATGCAGTTTTAGGGTTAGGGCCTAGGCTAAGTCCATTTAAAAAAAATCCCTAGTTTTGAAAAGGGGTAGTTTTGCAATAAAACTAAGTAAAACAAATGAAAGACTGATTTTGAAAATTAAGTAAAGTAATTTTTCAAATTCTATTTTTAGAAAACTGATTTTTGAAATCAAGTAGAGTAAAATAAATCAAGATATTATATTCTACAAAGCACAATCCTAAAAGAAAACAATTACTCATAACCTGGTCAATAGAAAATGAAGCAGGTAATCATGGTTTAAATACAGTCAAGTAGTCAAACTCAAGTCAACCATATTGAGTAGGGGCAGTCAGATAGTTACGAGCACAATGCTGAGTGAATCTATGACGAAGGACCGGGATGATGAGATGGACCCAGCTGCCAAGAATCAAATCGAGCCATCATCTCTATGAATCGTGCATCAGCTACTTCTCTATCAGCTCGGCGAGCGTCCATCTGCTCTATGTGAGAGGCCTCGACCTCCTCTCGGAGACTCTGTATCTGTGTCTCCATACGGGTCACTCTCTCGTAGAGTGTCGGTGGAGCGGGCTCGTCTATATGGGCTTTGGCTTCTGCTGCTACATCTGCGACGTCGTACTCGACCTCCTCGTCCGAATCGATCTGATGAGCTGCTCTCCGACGTCTCCAGGATAGGACCCCGGTACCGGACACCTCTATACCCGCTAGGGCGAAGTTTCTATAGCCTATTTCATCGTAGTCTGTCAGATCGGCCATTTCTCCCTCGGTAATGTTCCTACCATGGTAATGTAATAGGGACGTGATAATGTGGCAGTAGGGTGTGCGTACCCGCCCTTGTGTGGTCACACTGGATGCATGTAGGATAGTGTGAAACATATGAAGTCCTATATCAATATCTAGCTGGTGAATCAGGGCGTACAGGAGAAAGGTATGGAATGGTCGCATAGTGGTAACGTCCCTGGTGGATAATGGTAGAATACATCGGACTAAGACCCTATATAGGGTGTAGTCCTGGACCTCTAAGTCGACTGACTGGAATCGTCTGGCCACTGGTTGCCTAAAGAAATATGAGTGTAATGTATCTAAGGTGATGTGAGAATAGGGAGCATCAAAGGGAGGCTCCCTAGGAGGATAACAACAGAAGGTGGACTGCGAGGGTCGTAGTCCTAGAAATCGGTTCAATAATGTTGGTGTGATGGTTAAGGGAATACCTTGAACCATGGTGGAGAACATGAGATTATCCTGTCTAATGATATTATTGTAAAATCTCCACATAAGGAAGTATTGATTGGGTGAGTGCAGAATACGAGATTGTCCAGTTGGTAGTGGTTTATAACGTTCATAGCTAGGGGACAGGATTGGGTGAAGAATAGTCGATTCAAGTAGCTCGTCTTTATAGGTTTATAGGTGGTACGAGCGAACTTGTGATACAATTCTAAATTAGGAAACCTAGGATCAGGACTAGGTTGAGTACCGGGTTCTGCCTGATTAGGTCGACGTCTTCTAAGAGAAAGAATGTATACTTAAAGAAAGTGTGCATTTAATGAAAAATTGAAAAGAAATTAACAAAAAAAATTATACCGGTTTGCTCGGGGAGGCATTGTTGAAGTTGAGGGCTTGAGAGCTTGAGAGGGTTGCAAGATCTCTTGGAAGGTAGAAGGTTGAGGAGGAGAAGAGTTTTGGGTGTGTAGAGAGGAAGGGGAGGGGCGCCCCCTTTTTATAGGCAGTTTGGGCGCCCTTCCCCGGGAGGGCGCCTTGACTGGCGAGGGCGCCCTGTCTGACTAGGGCGCCTTGACTAGGCTGCAGTTGCCCTTTTGGCAGCTTTTGACCACCGAAGGACACTGGTAAGGGCACCTCTCCGGACAAGGGCGCCTTTACCAGGTCTGTAGTTCCGTTTGTGCAGCTTTCTGCCGTTGACTGACTGTGGGAGGGCGCCCTGCATGACAAGGGCACCCTAAACAAGGCTGCAGCTGCCTTTTGGCAGCTTTTGACCACCCTCGGGTATACGGAGGCGGCCTGAAGCTCCAGGGCACCCTGGTCAGCGTGTAGTGCTTTTTGACCAGCCTTGGGGCGCCCACACGGGTTTGGGCGCCTTAAGGACTAGTTTTTGACTGAAATGAAGTGCGTTTGACCAGATTTGACCTAGTTTGACTATGTTGACCGTGGTTTGACTATGTTGACAGTGGTTTGACTATGTTGACCGTGGTTTGACTATGTAGACCATGGTTTGAAATATAGAATTATACTGCAACACAGGTATTAAGGGAATCATATTTTAGTCTTAATTTTACAGTCTCACCCAAATCTAGGGTTTTCAATCACGTTAACCTTATAGGTTTTGTGAGACAGATTTTGATGGTTAAAATTATTTTGAAAATTTTGATTAATTTTGAAGGATAATTAAATTTTGAAAGTTTAATTAATTAATTTTGAAAATTTTGAAAGCTTTAAGAAATTTTGAAAGTTTTGAAAAGATGTTTTAAATCTATACTTAGCTGAAATTTTGTGTTAGATTCGAATTTGACAAAAATTAATTTGAATTTGAATTTCAAAAATTGGCTTCCAGGTCTTGGCGAGGCACTAGGCCTTCTTTGGCCGAAGCCTTATGGGATCATTCACCCTTTCCTTGACAAATCCTTTTAATGATATTTCATTTTCAAAATTATTTTTTGAAAAATTTCTGGTCTAACTAGTTTGGATTTTGGATCGGTAGCTTCGGCTGGTTTCACCGGTCTAAAGAGACCAAGTAAACTTGACCTTATTAGAGTTGGTTTCCCCAACGTACTATCATCTCACCTCCACCCAATACTATGTTTTCAAGTTTCAGTTAAGTTTGTTTGGTCCTTAAGCTAGCCTAGGTCTAAGCATGGTATGTTGCAGAAATTAAGTAAACAGGCAAACAATCAGGCAATTTAAATCAATAATAACAAGTTTATCTAATAATGAAAATAGTTTTCAGTTTGGCTCCCCCTGGACTAAAGCCACGGTGATGGTTAGGCAAGATGTGAATCTTGTCCTTGGGGATCCAATACTGATTTGATCCAGTTGGTTTGTTCAGGCACAGTTTAGGTACCCATGCCTGAATTTTTCCTTTGGACTGATTCAGTACAAACAAATATGATCTTTGTCGGGATTTGGTTCGGTAGCCAAGTCCGGATCGATTTAGAACTGATTTCTGTTTTCCAAGGATCATGTCAAGACCCTTGGAACCAGATGTAAATCGTTCTAAAGCTGTTCTAAATTCCTTAACCTGAGTTTTCAGGGAGGAGTTCTCCTTTCCAAGTTTTTCAACTTGAATAGAAGTTCCTTCTTGAACCTTCTCGGTTAAGAGTTTAGAGTCAGCTTCCTCTTTCAGGAGTTTTACTTCCTGTCGGAGGGATTCGACTCGGAGTTTGGCTTTAGCCAAGTCTCGAGAAAGAAAAGAAATCAACTCACTTAATTGCAATTTATTAAAATCAGTTACCTTTATTTCTCCGTCTTCTGTGAAGGTCAGCTCGCCGTCCTCTTGTTCTGATTCTGACTCGACTTTTTCTGAGGCGGTCAGAGCTAGGAGATTGGACTGAGGTGCCTCTTCTTCTTCTTCTGAGGAAGACTCATCCCAGGTTGCTTGTAGCGCCTTCTTTCTTCTTGTCTTCTTGGACTCTTTCAGATTTAGACACTCTGTTTTGTAGTGGCCCTTTTTCTTGCACTCGTAGCAGGTCACATTAGGCTTGTTCGCGGGTTCAGTTGGTTCGTCCTTTCTTCGGCCGGTTTTCCTTTTGTTGGTTCGGTTCTTTAGCTCCTTGTAGTAGTTTCGAGCGAGCAGGACCAGCTTAGTTTGTTCTCCTTCTTCGTCATCTGAATCTGAGTCAGAGTTAGACTCGGGTTCAGGTTCGGGCTTCTTCTTCGTTGTCTTTTGAGTTTTGCCTGCAAGAAAAGCAACACCTCCCTCGACCACATTGGTGTTAGTTTGTTCGTGCAGTTCAAGTTCGGAAAACAACTCATCTAATTTTATTTTAGAAAGATCTCTAGAGACCTTGTATGCATCTATCATGGATGCCCACAAGGTGTTTCTAGGAAAGGCGTTTAGAGTATACCTTATTAGGTCACGGTTTTCAACCTTGTGACCTATTGTGTGAAGACCGTTCATTACCTCCTGGATTCGTGCGTTGAGTTGGGCTGCTGTTTCGTTGTCGGCCATATTGATAGTGTAGAGTTTATTCAGCAGTAGATCCCTCTTGCTGATCCTGGTGTCTGAAGTCCCTTCGTGCAGCTCATTTAGTTTTGTCCATAGCTCTTTTCCACTGTTGAAAGGGCCCACCCGGTTCAGCTCTTCCTTTGTCAGCCCGCATTGTAGGGTTTGCGTTGCTTTTGCGTCGGCCTCTATTTTGCGCTTTAGAGTATTGTCCCACTCGGAGTAGCTTTGTGGTTGTCCTTCGACGTTTTTGTGGATCTCCAGACCGGACTGGATGATGATCCACATATCCACCTGAGTTTTCAGGTGGACTTCCATGCGACTTTTCTAGTAAGAAAAGTCTTCTCCACTGAAAAGTGGAGGTCTGGCGGTGCTGAATCCCTCTTGCATGACCATTGGATCTATAACAAAAAAGAACAAAAAAAAAACAAATTTTCCAAGACTAGGTCTTGGATTAGTAGTGCTGGATTAGGAGATAAACTATCGAGGGGTGTTGCACCAACCTCGATTAACAAAAAAATCGAACGAAAAAAAGATATTTAAAAAATTCGAAAATCCGAAAAGAATTTTTCAAACTGGTGGTTGCACCAAGTTTGAATAACCCCGCTCTGATACCACTTGTTGGATCGTGAAAAACCGATAGAGGGGGGGGGGTGAATATCGGAAATCGCTCTTTTTTGGAAAACTAAGAGTAAGTGCACAGCGGAAATAAAAAATACGAGACACAGTGGTTTTACCTTGGTTCGGAGCCTGTGTCGACTCCTACTCCAAGGCCCACGGTCGTTGACCGTTTACTTTGGGCAATTTTATATTCGCGCAAATCGGTTACAATGATTTCAATTACAAAGAGAGTGCAATAAAATAATAATAAAATATTAAGCTCTTCGTTACCGACGTCCGGAGTGTATCGATTCTTTTCGGGGCAGCGGGACGTCGTCGGCTCGAGGTGAGGCGTTTCTGGAGCAAGGCGCGAGCGTAGAAGAGCGTGGAAGCTTTTGAATGAAGTTGATGTGAAGCTTGGGGTCGAGGGGTGCTATTTATAGCCCCTAGGGCGCCCTGGACGTCGGGGACGCCCTGCCAAGTGTCATCCGATCCGCAATTTTCTCGGTCAAGCTTTATCCCGCCTAAATAGGGATGAAGTTTGACCTCTGGGGCGCCATGGTCGCTGAGGGCGCCCTTGTTGACCCGGTCTTCTCGGCTGGATAGATTTGATCGGCCTCGCTGGCGTAGGCGCGAAGCGCCTTGGACCTGAGGGCGCCCTGGGCGCTCAGGGCGCCCTGGCTGCTGAGGGCGCCCTGGTTACAGAGGGCGCCTCGGCCAGTTGTTAGCCGAACACCTTTTTGCCTTACTTGTTTCTTGTTCACCTTGGAGGCGCCCTAGACACTCAGGGCGCCCTACTCAGCTGCTGCCTCACTCCTTTGAGGCTCTCTGAGCTGCCGACACACGTTCCATTGGTCCTGCATCTAGGGTTAGTCCGAAACACAATAAAACAATTAATTATTATTTTATACAGCCTTAGCTGTCTTGGTTCTGACTTTGGTCTCCAAAATGGAGCCCTAGGTCGAACCGACGCCTACTGTTCCCTCGACGGGGAACGCGTCCTCACCTACTCCTCTCGGGAGAATTTACCTGATGCCAACCGCTCCTTTGGTTGGACTTTTGCCTGACGGTCCTTTGTCAGGTCTTGTAAACTAGCAGTCCTTTGCCAGTTGCCTAGCAGTCCTTTGCTAGGGCTTGAGGCTGGCAGTCCTTCGCCAGTGCCTAGCAGTCCTTCGCTAGTGCCTAGCAGTCCTTCGCTAGGACTTGAGACTGGCAGTCCTTCGCCAGTGCCTTGCAGTCCTTCGCTAGGGCTTGAAACTACACACAACATTAACTTGTTAGAAAACAAGAGAGACTTAACTTTTGACCTATGTTGCCATTATCAAAACACAGGTTTGACTAAGGTGCATTCTGCACCAACAATCATAAGGCAGCGGAATAACTTAACTTATACATGCCCTGTTACCATTCTTAACTTATTGACATGGGAACCTTAGCATATTAACTTTGAACTTAAGCATCATATCATGTCTCACATAACATCATATCATAAGGTTCCATAAGTCATTATTCAAACATATAAGTAAACATATAATTTCCTGGGCCAAGTCACTACGACACACATGCGTTCTTGCCCTCCTGCTGCTTCCTTCATTGTCCCCTTGAATGATCTGCGCTATAAGGAAAAAAGACTATAAGCACACAGGCTTAGTAAGACTCTTTCCTACTCACAAAACCATTCATCATTCATCATCTTATAATGAGCACATAAAACATTAACATACTTGGTGCTCTACTTAGAACATAACATCTTACGTCACTTGTCGTATACATAGCATGGCATGAACATAATCATAGTAACATTCTAAGCATGGAATGATACATGACATAAACATAAACATCATAAACATTCTAAGCATGGCATAATTCATGGCATAAACATAAACATCATAGACATTCTAAGCATGACATAATTCATGGCATAATTCATAAACATAGTGAACATAATTCATGGCATAAATCATAAACATAGTGAACATTCTAAGCATGGAATAATTCATGGCATAAACATAAACATCATAGACATTCTAAGCATGGCATAATTCATGGCATAATTCATAAACATAGTGAACATTCTAAGCATGGCATAATTCGTGGCATAAATCATAAATATAGTGAACATTCTAAGCATGACATAATTCATGGCATAAAACCTATCATAGCATATGAACCTCTTCCTAACATAATCATGGCATAGATCATTCATTCTCATTCATACTTCTTAACATGAAACATAAGCATAAAATCTTATCAACATAGCATAATGCATAACATGAATGGATGCATGAGTGGAATGCATATACATAAGGGATGTTTAACTTTTAAAACATACTTTTAAATGCTTAAACATAACCATCATACATCATTTGGGGTCCCCGGCTTGTACCACATACATACATCATAGCGCGCATCCCTAGCAAGTCCGAGGTCGCGAGCCCCAACCTACTAGGGTAAGGACAGCATAGTCGGTAGTCCCCAAACCGAGGCGTTATTAAGGTGCCCATACCTGTTGCCCAGCTCCGGTAGGGCCAGAACCGTGGACAGCCTCAGTAGTCCAAAACCGGGGCGTTCTTAAGGTGCCCATCCCTTGGACCCATACTTCGGTCCGGTACAAGCCCATACATAAAGTAAAATACTTTTCATGTGTCATCATTCATCATTCATTAATAGCATACTTAACATAGCATAACTTGTTACGGCTCGGCCCGTCTACCGGCCCATTTACCGGTCCTCTCGACCGTCGTATCGTCAACCATCGACCGTGCCGTTTAGCATATTTATGCCTTAAAGACATAAGCATCATCTTTCATTCATCATACTTGTCGTTCATCATCATTCATTCATCATACTTGTCATTCATCATACTTAACATCATAGCTATGCCTTAAAGGCATGTACTTTAACTTCATTCATAAGACATGGCATACATACATCTTATTCATAAATCATGGCATACATATGTATCATTCATAAGACATGGCATGTATCATTCTTATCATGAACATAAACATAACATACTTAACATGGCATCATTTTCATTCTTAAACATGACATCATTTTCATTCTTAAACATGGCATCATCCTCATTCTTAAACATAAACATAACATACTTAACATGACATCATTTATATCATGAACCTAACATATCATAGCATCATTTTTATCATGATCACAATCCTATCATTCTTATGATGGCATCATTCATATCCTGAACATAAACTTATCATACTTATCATGGCAACACATAAACATATACTTGAAGTTAAAGGCTCAACCCTAACCCTTGGGTCCTTGAGGTTGGCCGAAACATATGGGGTCTCTAGGTTATCCCAAAAATTGCCAAAAATTGTATTAAATCTCTAGACATCATGAGAGTACATTAAACATCATGATTCGGATTTTAATCATCATTTTAGATCCTTAAACATGGCGGCCGAAACCCTAGGGTGTCCTAGGGTGCTTGCTTAGGTTCCTTCATGTTGGCCGAAACCCTAGGGTATCCTAGGGTTGTCCAAAAATTCCCAAATATTATACTTAACCTCTACACATCATAAGGTAACATAAAATAACATTATCAAGATTTTTTGCATAATTATAGACCTGTAAATCATGGTGGCCGAAACCCTTAAACTTAGGGTTCCTAGTTTTGTTTCTTTCATGTTGGCCGAAACCCTAGGGTGTCCTAGGTTACTCTAAAAATCCCCAAAAATTATACTTTAGCTCTACACATCATAAGGGAACATTAAATAACATTATCATGATTTTTGGCATAATTATAGACCTGTAAATCATGGTGGCCGAAACCCTTAAACTTAAGGTTCTTAGTTTTGTTTCTTTCATGTTGGCCGAAACCCTAGGGTGTCCTAGGGTACTCCAAAAATTCCCAAAAATTATACTTAACCTCTACACATCATAAGGGAACATTAAATAACATTATCATGATTTTTTGCATAATTATGGACCTGTAAATCATGGTGGCTGAAACCCTTAAACTTAAGGTTCGTAGTTTTGCTTCTTTCATGTTGGCCGAAACCCTAGGGTGTCCTAGGGTACTCCAAAAATACCCAAAAATTATACTTAACCTCTACACATCATAAGGGAACATTAAATAGCATTATACATATTTTTATCATATTTATAGACCTAGAAATCATGGTGGCCGAAACCCTTAAGCATGAGGGTCTTGGTTTTATTTCCTTTCAACATCAAATTCGAAAACTAACCAATATATCATGCTAAAAATCATGGAAATCATAGGGAACTATTATACCACAGGTGAGGGAGTCTTACCTTGGGGTTTCTTGATTTTTAGACCCTAGATGGAAAGAAGAAGGAAGACATGTTGTCTCTTGATCACCCCTAGCCTTGGAACCTTAGGAAACCTTTAGATCTTGGTGGTAGGACCTTATTGTGGAGTTTTCCCAAGGGGAAACCCCTTCTTGGTGCTCGGCAAGAATGAGGGGAGGAAGAGTTTTGAAAATGCAAGTAATGGGAAGAAGAGATAACTCCCAAAACCCCCCTTTAATAGCCCATTAAGGAGGCAAATGAAGAGTCTCTCCATGACTCTTCATCTTCTTCTTAATCTTAACTTATATCCACTTCATTTCCTCATAGAAATCCCTTGCTAGGTGAGTTGGTTAAGGCTTACATGGTTGTACAAGAGGTCCAAGGTTCAATCCTTGGCTCATGCACCTTTATTTTTATTTCATTTATTTTATTATTTCTATTTCCTAAATTCCGAAAATCCCCCTAAAATCACCCATAATTATGCCAATATTCCTAAATAAAATTCTTTTATATTTATATTAATTTTACCTAATTTATATTAATTTTACCTAATTAATATCCATTTTTGGAGCCCATTTAAAGCTCATTGGTACTTAGTTTTGTCAATTTAAATGAGAAAACATGGATTTTCTAGGCCAAAGTTCTCCTTAATATTTCTAGGTCCCTTGGAAAATTATTTAAACATGCTTAATATTTTAAGAAAATATTAAGAGAATTTTTTGGGTCGTTACAATCCCCCATACCTCTTGAAAGTTCGTCCTCGAACTTAGAATAATTCCGGGTACTTGCGCCTCATCTCGTCCTCGCGCTCCTAGGTAGCTTCTTCGAACCGTTGACTTTGCCATAGGACCTTGACTAAGGGCACTTCCTTACTCCTCAGCTTCTTGATTTCCCTGTCCAAAATCTGGATGGGTCTGCTCTCATAGCTTAGGTCCTCTTGCACTTGCACCGTCTGTGGCTCGATCACTTGGTCCATGTTTGGGATACACTTTTTCAGCAGGGACACATGGAATACGTTATGGATAGCTGACATCTCTGGAGGCAGCTCCAGCTCATATGCCACCTTACCGACTCTTTTCAGAATCAGGTACGGCCCCACATAGCGCGGACTTAGTTTTCCTTTCTTCCCAAATCTGGTCACTCCCTTCATAGGAGCCACTTTGAGAAATACCCAATCTCCAGCATTAAATTCCAGGGGTCTACGCCGAACATCGGCATAACTCTTCCGGGTCGCTGATGTTCTGCCTTTACATGCTGGTAGGTTAGGCATGTACCAACACGCTGCGCCACATCTCTCTTCATACCGGACCACCAGAACCTCTCCTTCAGATCTTGATACATCTTGGTGGATCCTGGGTGCATTGAATAAGGGGTCTCGTGAGCTTCCGTCAGTATTTTTCTTCGTAGCTCCGAGTCATTAGGGATACATAGATGATCCCTAAGGTATAATACTCCCCCTTTGGCGATATGAAAACCCTCACCCTTTCCTTCTCGGATCTCCTCTTTTATTTTCTGGAGACTGAGATCACCATTTTGTTTTTCCAATAGGTCCTCACATAGGGCGGGTGATATTATTATAGTGGAAAGTCGCCCAGAGATGACTTCAACTCAAAAATTAATAATTTCTCTTTCGAGTGGTCGGGGTAATCTATGTATGGACATCAAGGTGGCACTTGACTTCCGACTGAGTGCATCGGCCACTTTGTTTGCCTTCCCTGGATGCCTACTTCTATATTGCCTACTATATTCTTTCTAATAACATTCAACATATTACTCTTATTAAGGTAATATTATCACACTATAAGTCTATACGAAGTACCCTAATTATATGCAGTCTTTTCATTAATATATTTCAATACTACCCCATAAGTTCCATATATGTATACTCTTTTGTTATATTTATTAGAAAGCACAACGAAATATGTAGAATTGTTATGATTGGTTTTATAATTATAGTATAGAAATTTATAATCTTAAGATACACAAAAGATATGAATAGTTTGTCTTTAGAAGATTAGGATTTAACACAATAGATAAGTGAATTATTACAAATTATTATAACATGTTGTCATAGCTAGGTAATATTTGTCAAAGTCGAGTATACCAGGTTTGTCAGCTATCAGCTCATTAATAGTTTAAGAATGCTTAAACTTAGCTAGATTTTTGTTTATATAACTAATAATTTCTTTATTAAAATATAACTGCTAGCCTATGTATAGCTAAATGACAGTTCTTTTTTTTAGAATACACACTAATATAACAAGCACTATATTTCCCTTCTATCTACATGCTGGTTTGTCAAATTATCTACAACTTATATATTCCTATGGTTATTCACTTAGTTATATTGCCTTAAATGAGCAAAAACTTCTAGCTACACTACTTACTTATCGTTTAATTTTCATTCATAAATTCTCATCAATTCTGTTACTCTGGCTTCTAGCAATGCTTTTCTTCACCCAAAGACAAGTATGGCCAATATCAGTTTTTTTTTCTACTCCTATATGATTCTAAATACTAATTCATAAAAGAAGATAAAATATCGTTCATCGTCACGTATCTTAGCATACTTTTTCATCATACTATCATTCATACTTGCACATCTTAAGGTCATAAAACATCTTAAAAGTACTTACTATCATAAAATATGCACAGGGATACTTACTTGGAAGCTGCAGGAAGAGGGCTTGATGTGTGTGTAGTGAGATGGTTACTGCTCTGATACCAACCTGTAACGCCCGCTTTTTTTTTTCTTTTTCATAAGCGGCGTTACGTTAACATGCTTAGGGCATGTAGACATCATAAGGCAGCGGAATAACTTAACTTATACATGCTCTGTTACCATTATTAACTTATTGACATGGGAACCTTAGCATATTAACTTTGAACTTAAGCATCATATCATGTCTCACATAACATCATATCATAAGGTTCCATAAGTCATTATTCAAACATATAAGTAAACATATAGTTTCCTGGGCCAAGTCACTACGACACACATGCGTTCTTGCCCTCCTACTGCTTCCTTCATTGTCCCCTTGAATGATCTGCGGTATAAGGAAATAAGACTATAAGCACACAGGCTTAGTAAGACTCTTTCCTACTCACAAAACCATTCATCATTCATCATCTCATAATGAGCACATAAAACATTAACATACTTGGTGCTCTATTTAGAACATAACATCTTACGTCACTTGGCGTATACATGGCATAAACATAAACATAAACATAAACATCATAGACATTCTAAGCATGGCATGATACATGACATAAACATAAACATCATAGACATTCTAAGCATGGCATAATTCATGGCATAATTCATAAACATAGTGAACATAATTCATGGCATAGATCATAAACATAGTGAACATTCTAAGCATGGCATAATTCATGGCATAAACATAAACATCATAGACATTCTAAGCATGGCATAATTCATGGCATAATTCATAAACATAGTGAACATAATTCATGGCATAGATCATAAACATAGTGAACATTCTAAGCATGGCATAATTCATGGCATAAACATAAACATCATAGACATTCTAAGCATGGCATAATTCATGGCATAAACATAAACATAGTGAACATAATTCATGGCATGGATCATTCATTCTCATGCATACTTCTGAACATGAAACATAAGCATAAAATCTTATCAACATAGCATAATGCATAACATGAATGGATGCATGAGTGGAATGCATATACATAAGGGATGCTTAACTTTTAAAACATACTTTTAAATGCTTAAACATAATCATCATAACATCATTTGGGGTCCCCGGCTTGTACCACATACATACATCATAGCGCGCATCCCTAGCAAGTCCGAGGTCGCGAGCCCCAACCTACTAGGGTAAGGACAGCGTAGTCGGTAGTCCCCAAACCGAGACATTCTTAAGGTGCCCATCCCTATTACCCAGCTCCGGTAGGGCCAGAACCGTGGACAGCTTCGGTAGTCCAAAACCGGGGCGTTCTTAAGGTGCCCATCCCTTGGACCCATACTTCGGTCCGGTACAAGCCCATACATAAAGTAAAATACTTTTCATGTGTCATCATTCATCATTCATTCATAGCATACTTAACATAGCATAACTTGTTACGGCTCGGCCCGTCTACCGGCCCATTTACCGGTCCTCTCGACCGTCGTACCGTCAACCATCGACCGTGCCGTTTAGCATATTTATGCCTTAAAGACATAAGCATCATCTTTCATTCGTCATACTTGTCGTTCATCATCATTCATTCATCATACTTGTCATTCATCATACTTAACATCATAGCTGTGCCTTAAAGGCATGTACTTTAACTTCATTCATAAGACATGGCATACATACATCTTATTCATAAATCATGGCATACATATGTATCATTCATAAGACATGGCATGTATCATTCTTATCATGAGCATAAACATAACATACTTAACATGGCATCATTTTCATTCTTAAACATGGCATCATCCTCATTCTTAAACATAAACATAACATACTTAACATGGCATCATTCATATCATGAACCTAACATATCATAGCATCATTTTTATCGTGATCATAACCCTATCATTCTTATCATGGCATCATTCATATCCTGAACATAAACTTATCATACTTATCATGGCAACACATAAACATATACTTGAAGTTAAAGGCTCAACCCTAACCCTTGGGTCCTTGAGGTTGGCCGAAACATATGGGGTCTCTAGGGTACCCCAAAAATTCCCAAAAATTGTATTAAACCTCTAGACATCATGAGAGTACATTAAACATCATGATTGGGATTTTTATCATCATTTTAGACCCTTAAACATGGCGGCCGAAACCCTAGGGTGTCCTAGGGTGTTTGCTTAGGTTCCTTCATGTTGGCCGAAACCCTAGGGTATCCTAGGGTAGTCCAAAAATTCCCAAAAATTATACTTAACCTCTACACATCATAAGGGAACATTAAATAACATTATCAAGATTTTTGGCATAATTATAGACCTGTAAATCATGGTGGCCGAAACCCTTAAACTTAGGGTTCCTAGTTTTGTTTCTTTCATGTTGGCCGAAACCCTAGGGTGTCCTAGGGTACTCCAAAAATCCCCAAAAATTATACTTAACCTCTACACATCATAAGGGAACATTAAATAACATTATCATGATTTTTGGCATAATTATAGACCTGTAAATCATGGTGGCCGAAACCCTTAAACTTAAGGTTGTTAGTTTTGTTTCTTTCATGTTGGCCGAAACCCTAGGGTGTCCTAGGGTACTCCAAAAATTCCCAAAAATTATACATAACCTATACACATCATAAGGGAACATTAAATAGCATTATACAGATTTTTAGCATATTTATAGACCTAGAAATCATGGTGGCCGAAACCCTTAAGCATGAGGGTCTTGGTTTTCTTTCCTTTCAACATCAAATTCGAAAACTAACCAATATATCATGCTAAAAATCATGGAAATCATAGGGAACTATTATACCACAGGTGAGGGAGTCTTACCTTGGGGTTTCTTGATTTTTAGACCTTAGATGGAAAGAAGAAGGAAGACTTGTTGTCTTTTGATCACCCCTAGCCTTGGAACCTTAGGAAACCTTTAGATCTTGGTGGTAGGACCTTATTGTGGAGTTTTCCCAAGGGGAAACCCCTTCTTGGTGCTCAGCAAGAATGAGGGGAGGAAGAGTTTCGAAAATGCAAGTAATGGGAAGAAGAGGTAACTCCCAAAACCCCCCTTTAATAGCCCATTAAGGAGGTAAATGAAGAGTCTTTCCATGACCCTTCATCTTCTTCTATGCTTTAACCAATATCCACTTCATTTCCTCCCAACAATCACTTGCTAGGTGAGTTGGTTAAGGCTTACATGGTTGTACAAGAGGTCCAAGGTTCAATCCTTGGCTCATGCACCTTTATTTTTATTTTATTTTTATTTCATTTATTTTATTATTTCTATTTCCTAAATTCCGAAAATCCCCCCTAAAATCACCCATAATTATGCCAATATTCCTAAATAAAATTCTTTTATATTTGTATTAATTTTACCTAATTTATATTAATTTTACCTAATTAATATCCCTTTTTGGAGCCCATTTAAAGCTCATTGGTACTTAGTTTTCTCAATTTAAATGAGAACACATGGATTTTCTAGGCCTAAGTTCTCCTTAATATTTCTAGGTCCCTTGGAAAATTATTTAAACATGCTTAATATTTTAAGAAAATATCAAGAGAATTTTCCGGGTCGTTACAATCCCCCATACCTCGTGAAAGTTCGTCCTCGAACTTAGAATAACTCCGGGTACTGGCGCCTCATCTCGTCCTCGCGCTCCCAAGTAGCTTCTTCGAACCGTTGACTTTGCCATAGGACCTTGACTAAGGGCACTTCCTTACTCCTCAACTTCTTGATTTCCCTGTCCAAAATCTGGATGGGTCTGCTCTCATAGCTTAGGTCCTCTTGCACTTGCACCGTCTGTGGCTCGATCACTTGGTCCATGTTTGGGATACACTTTTTCAGCAGGGACACATGGAATACGTTATGGATAGCTGACATCTCTGGAGGCAGCTCCAGCTCATATGCCACCTTACCGACCCTTTTCAGAATCAGGTACGGCCCCACATACACGGACTTAGTTTTCCTTTCTTCCCAAATGTTGGGACCGGGTGCATGTCGACAAGGATACGAGTTCGTAAAATTTTAAATTTTTACGTGCAGCGGAAGAATTTGCATAAAATAATTTCCTAAATTATTTTAACTTCGTATCTAGCATGCAATCTTATGGTGTGTTGACATAATCATAAAATAAAACTTTGCGGAAAAGTAAACTAATTTACCAAGTACCTCGCGTAACTCGAAGTAAGGGACGAGATCCAACCGTAGCGTCCCTTGGAAGCTCCGCCTCTATTCGCGTCCACGTCGAGTTCTCTTCGGGATGACTTCGCAAAGTCACGAGTTTTGTGCCGACGAGAACTACTAGATTCTCGGAAGGCACAACAAAGAAGATCAAGAGAAGAAAAGGAAACTAACCAACGAAGTAACGGAATCGAATTCCGAGAGAGAGGGAGATGTGATCCACTTCTTCTTCTTCTTGGTTGGTTTCTTCTTCTCCTTGAAGCTCACGGCAACACCTTGCCTTGGTGTAGGTTGGGCGCCGGCCCTAATGGAGCTAGGGTGGCCGCCGGCCCTAATGGAAGGGAGGGGGAAGGAGGAGAGAAGAGAAGAGAGAGAGGGAGAGCTCTATTTCGATTATCCAAATCTTAGGAATCCAAGGCTTGCCTATGGTTCCTTATATAGTTGCTTCTCCCTTGCCAAGTCTCCTCTTAACCGAATTAACGGATTTAACGGAATTAGTTATCATAAGAAATTTATCCTATAAATTCTCTTATGAATTATTCCGTTTAAACCAAGTTTTATTATAACTAACTTTATAATAAAACTAATTAGTTATCATAAGAAATTTATCCTATAAATTCTCTTATGAATTTTATTATAACTAACTTTATAATAAAACTAATTAATTATCATAAGAAATTTATCCTATAAATTCTCTTATGAATTATTCCGTTTAAACCAAGTTTTATCATAACTAACTTTATAATAAAACTAATTAGTTATCATAAGAAATTTATCCTATAAATTCTCTTATGAATTTTATTATAACTAACTTTATAATAAAACTAATTAATTATCATAAGAAATTTATCCTATAAATTCTCTTATGAATTATTCCGTTTAAACCAAGTTTTATTATAACTAACTTTATAATAAAACTAATTAATCTCTCCTTTTATTATGGAATAAATTTTATAAGAAATTTATAAACTTTCTTATTATGGAAAAATCAATTCATAATTGATTTTATAAAATTAAAATAAACCAATTCATGGATTATTTTAACTTCCATAAAAAGAATAAATTTCTATAAATTTATTTATATAAATTTCTTTATACAAATTTATTTATCCATAATTTATAAAACAAATCGCGCTAGATTTGTTTTATTAATTAAACCAAAATTAATTGGTTTACTCCCTCTATTGTGGCCGGCCAACCAAGGAGGGTTGGCACCCTCTTTGGCCGGCCCAAGCCGAGCCGAACCAACGCGAATTAAACTCATTTAATTCGCCCAAAAAGCCTTCATAAGACTTAGCCATTTTTAGCTTCCATTGCGTCTCTGATTAACTCAGATTCGACTTATTTCTCTTGATCGGAAAATCCAATTTTCAACTCGTTTTAAATCCCTCGGATTACTCGTAGTGCGTGTGACTAAATAGGCTTTCGATTTATGTTGGCCGTCTATAATCAACCAATTATAGATCGATCATGAGTGGCACCTAGTAGTACATCATGACCCCCAATTAATCGAAAGATCAACGGTTTGACCTCAGAAGAAATTATTCTGAAACCCTTCAGCAGCTCTAATGAATCGTGCCCCATTCCCTTCACCATCTTATACCCACTTGGTTCAGGACACGGTCTATTTGTGTCAGTCCCCACTAGGCTGACTACGTCACACCTAGCCCAAGTAGTGTCTTTCTCGTCCTTTGGATTTCTAGTTACTCTCATGTATTTGAGAGACTCGTACTCCAAACATGATATACTCTGGCCAGAGGTTTTGAGTAACAATCCGACGATAGGCCTGGGTATACATCTCCTCGCAAGGAGTGGTGAATCCTTTGTAGGCTGTTCAAACATCTTCGGGCACTTCAGCTTATACCCAATCATCCTGGGTCCACACCTCCTTGGAGATGCTTGCTTAAGATGTTAAAGTATAAGTCTCCATGACCAAGATGACTTGAACACCGCAAGTCAAAGGAACATCGCACTTAAGCCGCAGTAAGAACTTCATTGACATATCTATATAGATTACCATATGAAGTCTTACAGCTAGTCACTCCAATGAACTAGTTCCCATAACTAGCATCCATGTTTATCTCCGGACATCCCAATGTCACCAGCCAGTGAGAATCAGCTGATTAGAGAATAACCCATGCTAGTCTCAACAGAATTGATAGTGTCCGTATTTATCAATTCATCGACTAGGGATATTTTCAATACTTCACATTTGCGCATTTAGAGATAATCACTAGTTGTGATCCCATCACAAATTCTCTTATGCTGTGAGTTGTATTGCGGACATTCAGTAGATGAGTTTAAGATCCCAATCAAATACACAAGCATGTATACTCAAATAGTGAATTATCATTTATTGAAATAAATGTTTACAATCATAAGGCGATTGCCTTAGGACACTTCTCTCATATCACTAACAAACTCCCACTTGGCCTAATGCCAATCGCTACGGTATCCAATACCACAAGCTCTAACATGACCCTCAAACTTGCTCTGAGGCAAGGCCTTTGTTAAAGGATCCGCTAAATTCCTTTCAGTGGGAATTTTCTCAATTTGTATGTCATTCCTACTTATAATCTCTCTGATCAGATGATAGCGGCGAAGCACGTGTTTGGATCGCTGATGAGACCTTGGTTCCTTTGCTTGTGCAATAGCTCCATTGTTGTCGCAGTAAACCGGCACTGCTTCATCAATGGTTGGAACCACACCAAGTTCGGAGACGAACTTCTTGATCCAGACTGCTTCCTTTGCTGCTTCCGAAGCTGCGATATATTCCGCTTCCGTGGTGGAATCCGCTACGGTGTCTTGTTTGGAACTTTTCCAACTTACTGCGCCTCCATTCAAAGTAAATACGTATCCAGACTGCGATTTGGAGTCATCCTTATCTGTCTGGAAACTGGCATCTGTATACCCACGTATTACCATATCTCCTTCTCCATATATTAGGAATACATCCTTAGTTCTTCTTAAGTACTTAAGGATTGTTTTAACAGCCGCCCAATGATCCATTCCTGGATCCGACTGGTATCTGCTTGTGACGCTCAAAGCATACGATACATCGGGCCTTGTACATAACATAGCATACATGATAGATCCTATCGCGGATGCATAGGGAATCTTGTTCATGCAAATCCTCTCGTCTTCTGTGCGCGGACACATAGACTTTGAAAGGTTGATCCCATGCCTGATGGGAAGGTAACCTTTCTTGGATTCCGACATGCTAAACCTTTTTAGCACTCGGTCTATATATGTAGACTGCGAAAGACCAAGCAACCGTTTTGATCTATCTCTATAGATTCTAATCCCAAGGATATAGGTTGCTTCTCCCAGGTCTTTCATGGAGAAAGTTTTGGACAACCAAATTTTAACTGTCTGTAAGACTGATATATCGTTTCCTATAAGTAAGATGTCATCGACATATAATACTAGGAATACGACTGCACTCCCACTAACCTTCTTGTACACACAAGGTTCGTCTGGATTTTGTGAGAAATCAAACTTTTGATTGTCTCATCAAAACGGATGTTCCAGCTCCTAGATGCTTGCTTCAGTCCATATATGGATCGTCGAAGCTTGCATACTTTGGTTTTATCAACCGATGTGAAACCTTCAGGTTGTATCATGTATACATCCTCAAGCAGGTTTCCGTTAAGGAAAGCTGTTTTCACATCCATTTGCCATATCTCATAATCATAATGAGCTGCTATGGCTAGGAGCATCCGAATGGATTTAAGCATAGCTACTGGCGAATAGGTTTCGTCATAATCAATTCCTTGCTTCTGACGATATCCTTTTGCCACTAATCTAGCCTTAAAGGTAACAACATTACCTTCCATGTCGGTTTTCTTCTTGAAAACCCACTTGCACCCTATGGGCTTAATCCCTTCAGGTGGGTTAACCAAGTCCCATACTTGGTTTTCGTACATGGAATCCATTTCCGACTTCATGGCCTCAAGCCATTTGTCCCTTTTCTGAACTTTTCAGAACATCTTCATAACTGATAGGTTCGTCATCGCTTATGAGTAACACGTCGTTCGATTCACTTACGAGAAATCCGTATCTCTCTGGAATATTGCGTGTCCTATCAGATCTACGAAGAGGTGGTGTAGTTTTAGGTTCAACTGATAGCTCATCATTATGAGGTATTGGTTGTGGGTCTAGACTAGGTGTCTCTGTAATGTCTATTGGAGTTTCTTGAACTTCATCAAGTTCAATGCCACTCCCACTGTTTTCTTGTAAAAGAAATTCTTTTTCCAGAAATACAGCATGCCTTGAAACAAACACCTTTTGTTCCAAGGGATGATAGAATTGGTAACCCTTCGTTTCCTTAGGGTATCCAATAAATAGACATTTATCAGACTTAGCATCCAATTTGTCTGATACAATCCGCTTCACATAAGCAGGACAACCCCATATCTTAAGGTGAGTTAAGTGGGGTTTCTTACTATTCCATGTCTCATATGGAGTAGTAGAGACTACCTTGGTCGGGACTCTGTTTAGCAAGTAAACAGCTGTCTTAAGTGCATAGCCCCAAAAGGATTTTGGAAGAGTTGCATGATTCATCATTGACCTAACCATGTCCATCAAGGTTCGGTTGCGCCTCTCAGATACACCATTATGCTGTGGTGTATACGGCGGAGTCCATTGGGATAATATCCCATTGTCCCTAAGATAATCTTGAAACTCTTGACTTAAGTATTCACCACCCCGATCGGATCGAAGTATTTTAATACTTTTGCCAAGCTGTTTCTCTACTTCATTTCTGAACTCTTTGAATTTCTCAAAGGCTTCAGATTTGTGTTTCATCAAGAACACGTACCCGAATCGTGAGTGATCATCGATAAAGGTGATGAAGTAGCTATAGCCTCCTTGTGCAAGAGTTGACATTGGTCCACATACATCAGTATGTATTAGACCAAGCAATTCTCCCACTGGATTACCTTTTCCGGAAAAGGGTAATTTGGTCATCTTGCCTTTTAAGCACGATTCGCATGTATCAAATGAACCGGGTTCAAATGATTCCAAAATTCCACATCGGTGTAATTCGGTCATGCGTTTCTTACTTATATGGCCAAGACGACAATGCCAAGTGTAGGAGTCTATTCGATTATCTATTCGAGCACGTTTGTTGCTAACTTCGATATTGAAAATGTCACTGGATAAATCTAACATGTAGATTCCATTGCACAAAGTTCCATTCCCATAAAGAACACCATTTAAAGTTATGTAACAACAATTGTTACTAAAAGTTAAATGATAACCCTTTTCATTCAGACATGAAATAGATACAATGTTCTTTATCAACGAAGGAACGAAATAACAATTATCCAATTCTAAGACACGTCCAGTGGGGAGCTTTAGCAAATATGTTCCGATGGCAACAGCAGCAATCTTTGCTCCGTTTCCAACTCGCAAATTCGCTTCTCCTTTGACGAGTCTTCTTCTATTCCTTAGCCCTTGTATGTCATTACATATATGTGAGCTACACCCAGTATCAAGTACCCATGTGTTTGAGGAAATAGAGTGACATTCAATAACGAAGATACTTGAAGAGGATGAGGCATCGGATGCCTTTTCTTCAAGGACTCAAGATAAACCTTGCAGTTTCTTCGCCAGTGACCCTCCTTGCCACAGTGATGGCAAGTGCCTTTTAGGGTATTTTCAGTCTTTTTGGCCTTTTTCTTCTTTCCCTTATTCTGTTCTTTGGCCTTCCTCTTAGAACCTTTCTTCGAGGAACCAACTAACAGTACCGTCTTTTGATCCTGCTTCACAGAAGGCTCTACAGTCTTCAGCAGGTTGAGCAACTCAGGAAACTGGTCTAGAGTTGCATTTTCAGGAGGACGGTTGGGAAGTTGATCTTCAAGGACATAAGCAAGCTTCTCTGCCTTAAGGACTATCCTTAGGTTTCGAAGCCAGTCCATGAAGTTTGGCCCAGTCAGTTTATTGGTGTCCAAAATGGAACGCAAATTCAGAGAAGACATGATCGAGTGATTATCCTAGAAATACAAATTGAGCTTATGTGAGAAGAATGATTAAAGAATGTATCAATATACATAAATTAAATCCTATTTATTTTCAAATTGAATCACCCTTATTATCAATTCGGGAGATCGTAGGAACATCTCCAAATAGGTTGATATCCAACCATAGATAAGAACAACCATGGCTGTGGCCATCAAGTTTTTCTTAGCTATGAAGGTAGGTAATTATACCGATTACACATCACATATATGTAACTATCACTTTATGCTATCAACTAATTGAATGTTTGCATAAATCATTGGGTTGTTAACTCATTAACAAGTATGCAACAATATACATAGCACCCAACTGCACCTCTCTTTACATCGACCTTGGCTGTGGCACAACAAATCGATGCTCCAAGCTTAAGGCTGACCCATTAATCAAGAAATAGTTTTAATATGGTTGGAGCTCATTCAACCGCTTAGTCAGGCTTGGATGTGTCCAACAACCAAAACTAATGATTGACCTCTGACTCCAACTATATTATTCATAAACTAATTCCATGGTTTGAACATGTTGAGGTTCAAGTCGGGCATGGATGTGTCCATCAACCCAAACGAGAAACAAAACTCCGATTCTAACCATATTAATGGAAGGTGTTGGCCTTAATATTTTGTAAGGGGTTTTGGGTCTCATCCTTTCTTTTCTAAGCACATTCATGACATAGAATTATGTCATGACTAACGATTTCCTTAATTAAGTATGTATGTGACTTAAGTTATCAAGTCTCATTAATTGAATTAGGAACCGGATTTCCTAATTCCAATTTCATACTTAATTAAAGGAATTGTTTTGGGAAACAATTTCCTAAATTGTCATAATTAATTTCGGAAATAATATGTTCAAGACTTTGATTTCTCTAAATCAAATCTTATTAAATTAAGAGACAAATCCCTTAATTCAACTACATATTATTTTCATGAAAATCTCATTTAAGAAACTCTATAGGAAACCATTTTCCTAATTAATTTTGGAGACAACAATATGTAAGAGCATCACCTCTTAAACATATTTTATTCATGGATTTAATTAATTACAACAAATTGTTTTCTAAGGGTGGCTCCCCGAGGCTCAGATACCCAAAGAAAAGTAATGTGTTGTAAATCCAATTGGACGGCTCCCCGAGGCTCAATCCAAATCAAACATGACAATTTCAATTAAAAATTGGGAAATTAAATTACAACAACTAACTTTAAATTGGACGGCTCCCCGAGGCTCAATCCAAAATAAAGAATTTTGTTGTCAATTTAAAAACCAATTCAAATTTAATTGTCAATTAACTGTCCATGAATTTGTCTAGACTTTCTTAAAAGAAAGTGCCCAAAATTGCGAGATTTCAAAAATAGGTTTTCAGAATAATTGTAAGTTTCTGGTACAAAGGAAACTTACATATTTCCAAAATTGGAAAATTTCTAAAATAGAAAAATTTCCAAAATTGGAAAGTTTCCAAAGATGGGAAGTTTTCACAATTATTATAAAATTTCAGAAATTAGAAAATTTCAAACGTTTGCGAAATTTCATGAGGATTTCCAAACTTTGAAATTCCTAAATCTAAAATTTATTATAATTTGAAAGTTTCCATAATTGAAAATTTTTTCCGAAATTGAGATCATGACAAAGTTTTCCACAAAACAATTATATGATTAAGTCGAACACTAACCGGCTCTGATACCACTGTTGGGACCGGGTGCATGTCGACAAGGATACGAGTTCGTAAAATTTTAAATTTTTACGTGCAGCGGAAGAATTTGCATAAAATAATTTCCTAAATTATTTTAACTTCGTATCTAGCATGCAATCTTATGGTGTGTTGACATAATCATAAAATAAAACTTTGCGGAAAAGTAAACTAATTTACCAAGTACCTCGCGTAACTCGAAGTAAGGGACGAGATCCAACCGTAGCGTCCCTTGGAAGCTCCGCCTCTATTCGCGTCCACGCCGAGTTCTCTTCGGGATGACTTCGCAAAGTCACGAGTTTTGTGCCGACGAGAACTACTAGATTCTCAGAAGGCACAACAAAGAAGATCAAGAGAAGAAAAGGAAACTAACCAACGAAGTAACGGAATCGAATTCCGAGAGAGAGGGAGATGTGATCCGCTTCTTCTTCTTCTTGGTTGGTTTCTTCTTCTCCTTGAAGCTCACGGCAACACCTTGCCTTGGTGTAGGTTGGGCGCCGGCCCTAATGGAGCTAGGGTGGCCGCCGGCCCTAATGGAAGGGAGGGGGAAGGAGGAGAGAAGAGAAGAGAGAGAGGGAGAGCTCTATTTCGATTATCCAAATCTTAGGAATCCAAGGCTTGCCTATGGTTCCTTATATAGTTGCTTCTCCCTTGCCAAGTCTCCTCTTAACCGAATTAACGGAATTAACGGAATTAGTTATCATAAGAAATTTATCCTATAAATTCTCTTATGAATTATTCCGTTTAAACCAAGTTTTATTATAACTAACTTTATAATAAAACTAATTAGTTATCATAAGAAATTTATCCTATAAATTCTCTTATGAATTTTATTATAACTAACTTTATAATAAAACTAATTAATTATCATAAGAAATTTATCCTATAAATTCTCTTATGAATTATTCCGTTTAAACCAAGTTTTATTATAACTAACTTTATAATAAAACTAATTAGTTATCATAAGAAATTTATCCTATAAATTCTCTTATGAATTTTATTATAACTAACTTTATAATAAAACTAATTAATTATCATAAGAAATTTATCCTATAAATTCTCTTATGAATTATTCCGTTTAAACCAAGTTTTATTATAACTAACTTTATAATAAAACTAATTAATCTCTCCTTTTATTATGGAATAAATTTTATAAGAAATTTATAAACTTTCTTATTATGGAAAAATCAATTCATAATTGATTTTATAAAATTAAAATAAACCAATTCATGGATTATTTTAACTTCCATAAAAAGAATAAATTTCTATAAATTTATTTATATAAATTTCTTTATACAAATTTATTTATCCATAATTTATAAAATAAATCGCGCTAGATTTACTTTATTAATAAAACCAAAATTAATTGGTTTCTCCCCAATAGTGGCCGGCCAACCAAGGAGGGTTGGCACCCTCTTTGGCCGGCCCAAACCGAGCCGAACCAACGCGAATTAAACTCATTTAATTCGCCCAAAAAGCCTTCAAAAGACTTAGCCATTTTTAGCTTCCATTGCGCCTCTGATTAACTCAGATTCGACTTATTTCTCTTGATCGGAAAATCCAATTTTCAACTCGTTTTAAATCCCTCGGATTACTCGTAGTGCGTGTGACTAAATAGGCTTTCGATTTATGTTGGCCGTCTATAATCAACCAATTATAGAACGATCATGAGTGGCACCTAGTAGTACATCATGATCCCCAATTAATCGAAAGATCAACGGTTTGACCTCAGAAGAAATTATTCTGAAACCCTTCAGCAGCTCTAATGAATCGTGCCCCATTCCCTTCACCATCTTATACCCACTTGGTTCAGGACACGGTCTATTTGTGTCAGTCCCCACTAGGCTGACTACGTCACACCTAGCCCAAGTAGTGTCTTTCTCGTCCTTTGGATTTCTAATTACTCTCATGTATTTTAGAGACTCGCACTCTAAACATGATATACTCTGGCCAGAGGTTTTGAGTAACAATCCGACGATAGGCCTGGGTATACATCTCCTCGCAAGGAGTGGTGAATCCTTTGTAGGCTGTTCAAACATCTTCGGGCACTTCGGCTTATACCCAATCATCCTGGGTCCACACCTCCTTGGAGATGCTTGCTTAAGATGTTAAAGTATAAGTCTCCATGACCAAGATGACTTGAACACCGCAAGTCAAAGGAACATCGCACTTAAGCCGCAGTAAGAACTTCATTGACATATCTATATAGATTACCATATGAAGTCTTACAGCTAGTCACTCCAATGAACTAGTTCCCTTAACTAGCATCCATGTTTATCTCCGGACATCCCAATGTCACCAGCCAGTGAGAATCAGCTGATTAGAGAATAACCCATGCTAGTCTCAACAGAATTGATAGTGTCCGTATTTATCAATTCATCGACTAGGGATATTTTCAATACTTCACATTTGCACATTTAGAGATAATCACTAGTTGTGATCCCATCACAAATTCTCTTATGCTGTGAGTTGTATTGCGGACATTCAGTAGATGAGTTTAAGATCCCAATCAAATACACAAGCATGTATACTCAAATAGTGAATTATCATTTATTGAAATAAATGTTTACAATCATAAGGCGATTGCCTTAGGACACTTCTCTCATATCACTAACACCAAATCTGGTCACTCCCTTCATAGGAGCCACTTTGAGAAATACCCAATCTCCAGCATTAAATTCCAGGGGTCTACGCCGGACATCGGCATAACTCTTCCGGGTCGCTGATATTCTGCCTTTACTTGCTGGCAGGTTAGGCATGTACCAACACGCTGCGCCACATCTCTCTTCATACCGGACCACCAGAACCTCTCCTTCAGATCTTGATACATCTTGGTGGATCCTGGGTGCATTGAATAAGGGGTCTCGTGAGCTTCCGTCAGTATTTTTCTTCGAAGCTCCGAGTCATTAGGGATACATAGACGATCCCTAAGGTATAATACTCCCCCTTTGGCGATATGAAAACCCTCGCCCTTTCCTTCTCGGATCTCCTCTTTTATTTTCTGGAGACTGAGATCACCATTTTGTTTTTCCAATAGGTCCTCACATAGGGCGGGTGATATTGTTATAGTGGAAAGTCGCCCAGAGATGACTTCAACTCCAAAATTAATAATTTCTCTTTCGAGTGGTCGGGGTAATCTATGTATGGACATCAAGGTGGCACTTGACTTCCGACTGAGTGCATCGGCCACTTTGTTTGCCTTCCCTGGATGCCTACTTCTATATTGCCTACTATATTCTTTCTAATAACATTCAACATATTACTCTTATTAAGGTAATATTATCACACTATAAGTCTATACGAAGTACCCTAATTACATGCAGTCTTTTCATTAATATATTTCAATACTACCCCATAAGTTCCATATATGTATACTCTTTTGTTATATTTATTAGAAAGCACAACGAAATATGTAGAATTGTTATGATTGGTTTTATAATTATAGTATAGAAATTTATAATCTTAAGATACACAAAAGATATGAATAGTTTGTCTTTAGAAGATTAGGATTTAACACAATAGATAAGTGAATTATTACAAATTATTATAACATGTTGTCATAGCTAGGTAATATTTGTCAAAGTCGAGTATACCAGGTTTGTCAGCTATCAGCTCATTAATAGTTTAAGAATGCTTAAACTTAGCTAGATTTTTGTTTATATAACTAATAATTTCTTTATTAAAATATAACTGCTAGCCTATGTATAGCTAAATGACAGTTCTTTTTTTTTAGAATACACACTAATATAACAAGCACTATATTTCCCTTCTATCTACATGCTGGTTTGTCAAATTATCTACAACTTATATATTCCTATGGTTATTCACTTAGTTATATTGCCTTAAATGAGCAAAAACTTCTAGCTACACTACTTACTTATCGTTTAATTTTCATTCATAAATTCTCATCAATTCTGTTACTCTGGCTTCTAGCCATGCTTTTCTTCACCCAAAGACAAGTATGGCCAATATCAGTTTTTTTTCTACTCCTATATGATTCTAAATACTAATTCATAAAAGAAGATAAAATATCGTTCATCGTCACGTATCTTAGCATACTTTTTCATCATACTATCATTCATACTTGCATATCTTAAGGTCATAAAACATCTTAAAAGTACTTACTATCATAAAATATGCACAGGGATACTTACTTGGAAGCTGCAGGAAGAGGGCTTGATGTGTGTGTAGTGAGATGGTTACTGCTCTGATACCAACCTGTAACGCCCGCTTTTTTTTTTCCTAAGCGGCGTTACGTTAACATGCTTAGGGCATGTAGACATCATAAGGCAGCGGAATAACTTAACTTATACATGCCCTGTTACCATTCTTAACTTATTGACATGGGAACCTTAGCATATTAACTTTGAACTTAAGCATCATATCATGTCTCACATAACATCATATCATAAGGTTCCATAAGTCATTATTCAAACATATAAGTAAACATATAGTTTCCTGGGCCAAGTCACTACGACACACATGCGTTCTTGCCCTCCTGCTGCTTCCTTCATTGTCCCCTTGAATGATCTGCGGTATAAGGAAATAAGACTATAAGCACACAGGCTTAGTAAGACTCTTTCCTACTCACAAAACCATTCATCATTCATCATCTCATAATGAGCACATAAAACATTAACATACTTGGTGCTCTACTTAGAACATAACATCTTACGTCACTTGTCGTATACATGCATACATAAACATAATCATATAACATTCTAAGCATGGCATGATACATGACATAAACATAAACATCATAACATTCTAAGCATGGCATAATTCATGGCATAAACATAAACATCATAGACATTCTAGCATGACATAATTCATGGCATAACATAAACATATAGACATTCTAAGCATGGCATAATTCATAAACATAGTGAACATAATTCATGGCATAATCATAAACATAGTGAACATTCTAAGCATGGCATAATTCATGGCATAAACATAAACATCATAGACATTCTAAGCATGGCATAATTCATGGCATAATTCATAAACATAGTGAACATATTCATGGATAGATCATAAACATAGTGACATTCTAAGCATGGCATAATTCATGGCATAAACATAAACATCATAGACATTCTAAGCATGGCATAATTCATGGCATAAACATAAATCATAGTGAACATAATTCATGGCATGGATCATTCATTCTCATGCATACTTCTGAACATGAAACATAAGCATAAAATCTTATCAACATAGCATAATGCATAACATGAATAGATGCATGAGTGGAATGCATAAACATAAGGGATGCTTAACTTTTAAAACATACTTTTAAATGCTTAAACATAATCATCATAACATCATTTGGGGTCCCCGGCTTGTACCACATACATACATCATAGCGCGCATCCCTAGCAAGTCCGAGGTCGCGAGCCCCAACCTACTAGGGTAAGGATAACATAGTCGGTATTCCCCAAACCGAGGCGTTCTTAAGGTGCCCATCCCTGTTACCCAGCTCCGGTAGGGCCAGAACCGTGGACAGCTTCGGTAGTCCAAAACCGGGGCATTCTTAAGGTGCCCGTCCCTTGGACCCATACTTCGATCCGGTACAAGCCCATACATAAAATAAAATACTTTTCATGGGTCATCATTCATCATTCATTCATAGCATACTTAACATAGCATAACTTGTTACGGCTCGGCCCGTCTACCGGCCCATTTACCGGTCCTCTCGACCGTCGTGCCGTCAACCATCGACCGTGCCGTTTAGCATATTTATGCCTTAAAGACATAAGCATCATCTTTCATTCATCATACTTGTCGTTCATCATCATTCATTCATCATACTTGTCATTCATCATACTTAACATCATAGCTGTGCCTTAAAGGCATGTACTTTAACTTCATTCATAAGACATGGCATACATACATCTTATTCATAAATCATGGCATACATATGTATCATTCATAAGACATGGCATGTATCATTCTTATCATGAACATAAACATAACATACTTAACATGGCATCATTTTCATTTTAAACATGCATCATTTTCATTCTTAAACATGGCATCATCCTCATTCTTAAACATAAACATAACATACTTAACATGGCATCATTCATATCATGAACCTAACATATCATAGCATCATTTTTATCGTGATCACAACCCTATCATTCTTATCATGGCATCATTCATATCCTGAACATAAACTTATCATACTTATCATGGCAACACATAAACATATACTTGAAGTTAAAGGCTCAACCCTAACCCTTGGGTCCTTGAGGTTGGCCGAAACATATGGGGCCTCTAGGGTATCCCAAAAATTCCCAAAAATTGTATTAAACCTCTAGACATCATGAGAGTACATTAAACATCATGATTGGGATTTTTATCATCATTTTAGACCCTTAAACATGGCGGCCGAAACCCTAGGGTGTCCTAGGGTGCTTGCTTAGGTTCCTTCATGTTGGCCGAAACCCTAGGGTATCGTAGTCCAAAAATTCCCAAAAATTATACTTAACCTTTACACATCATAAGGGAACATTAAATAACATTATCAAGATTTTTGGCATAATTATAGACCTGTAAATCATGGTGGCCGAAACCCTTAAACTTAGGGTTCCTAGTTTTGTTTCTTTCATGTTGGCCGAAACCCTAGGGTGTCCTAGGGTATTCCAAAAATCCCCAAAAATTATACTTTAGCTCTACACATCATAAGGGAACATTAAATAACATTATCATGATTTTTGGCATAATTATAGACCTGTAAATCATGGTGGCCGAATCCCTTAAACTTAAGGTTCTTAGTTTTGTTTCTTTCATGTTGGCCGAAACCCTAGGGTGTCCTAGGTTACTCCAAAAATTCCCAAAAATTATACATAACCTCTACACATAATAAGGGAACATTAAATGACATTATCATGATTTTTGGCATAATTATAGATCTGTAAATCATGGTGGCCGAAACCCTTAAACTTAAGGTTCTTAGTTTTGTTTCTTTCATGTTGGCCGAAACCCTAGGGTGTCCTAGGTTACTCCAAAAATTCCCAAAAATTATACTTAACCTCTACTCATCATAAGGGAACATAAAATAGAATTATACATATTTTTAGCATAATTATAGACCTAGAAATCATGGTGGCCGAAACCCTTAAGCATGAGGGTCTTGGTTTTCTTTCCTTTCAACATCAAATTCGAAAACTAACCAATATATCATGCTAAAAATCATGGAAATCATAGGGAACTATTATACCACAGGTGAGGGAGTCTTACCTTGGGGTTTCTTGATTTTTAGACCTTAGATGGAAAGAAGAAGGAAGACTTGTTGTCTCTTGATCACCCCTAGCCTTGGAACCTTAGGAAACCTTTAGATCTTGGTGGTAGGACCTTATTGTGGAGTTTTCCCAAGGGGAACCCCCTTCTTGGTGCTCGGCAAGAATGAGGGGAGGAAGAGTTTCGAAAATGCAAGTAATGGGAAGAAGAGGTAACTCCCAAAACCCCCCTTTAATAGCCCATTAAGGAGGCAAATGAAGAGTCTCTCCATGACTCTTCATCTTCTTCTTAATCTTAACTTATATCCACTTCATTTCCTCATAGAAATCCCTTGCTAGGTGAGTTGGTTAAGGCTTACATGGTTGTACAAGAGGTCCAAGGTTCAATCCTTGGCTCATGCACCTTTATTTTTATTTTATTTATTTTATTATTTCTATTTCCTAAATTCCGAAAATCCCCCTAAAATTACCCATAATTATGCCAATATTCCTAAATTAAATTCTTTTATATTTATATTAATTTTACCTAATTTATATTAATTTTACCTAATTAATATCCATTTTTGGAGCCCATTTAAAGCTCATGGGTACTTAGTTTTGTCAATTTAAATGAGAAAACATGGATTTTCTAGGCCAAAGTTCTCCTTAATATTTCTAGGTCCCTTGGAAAATTATTTAAACATGCTTAATATTTTAAGAAAATATTAAGAGAATTTTTCGAGTCGTTACATTATCGCACCCATTCACCATATATCAAGAAGGTGCTTAATATCTTCTTTATTCGAAATTTCCCCTTTAAATTCATAATTTTATTCTTGGCCACATGTTCAATTATTACATCGTTCTAGAGGGAAATTTGGGGCGTTACAATCCACCCTTCCTTCTGAAAAGTTCATCCTCGAACTTAAAACAACTCGGGATATTCTCATTTCATATCATCCTCAATTCATTCTTGTATGGTCTATCAGTCCTTCTTACACACTACTGCACATTTTTCTTCTTTAAACTTAACTTAAACATCTCAACTCTAGCTGTTTCTTATAAATAACTATCCTTTCTTTTAAAGTTCTCTTTCAACTCTACAGTCTCACTACTCTTGTTCATTAATTCCCTTACAGATCTACTTACGCTCTCTTAGTTATTCATTTTACTTAGATCAATCAACACTTCATTTTGTTAACTAAACATTATTCCTCTACAAATGTATTTAAGACTCTCCTCTAATTTTAATGATATAATCTCATTTCTTCATAAAAGACAAGTCAGGCTAATATAAGTGATTGTTATTCCTACCCGCATATCAAACTCTAAAGTATTCGATATCATAAAGTAAGGTAAGGTATCGTTCATATTTACATATCCTAAGAGTACTCTCTATCCTAAGATATCATTAATTCTAGTACTTCTTCTAGCCATGATGTTTTCATATTACAACAATAAGCTACTATAATATCATTTATCATTTTCATGTATATACATGCATTTGTGACCCTTTTTTTTTCATTATAAGGTAAGGTAAGGTACTACCCTAAGTTTCCATTCCCAGGTAAAAACATGGTTCCATAATTTTGTATTTGCATACTTAGTCATAAACATTCTTTATCGTTCTAGCACCATATAGGGTATCACATCTACTTGTATGGTTAGTCTAGAAACATTCCTATCATAAGTAAACATAAGCAAACATACTTAAATTATGTAAGATAAGATCATACTTCCGTCATATATATCATTTTAAATCATTGTCATCATAAGGTATCGTCCTAGGTTTATCCAAGGTAAAATCATGCATCCATCATACATATCATGAATCATACTTGCATAATTAAGCTATCAACATAAACATGAAATAAGGCAAGTATAGAATTTCTTACTTGGAAGTGGCAGGAGGTAGGCTTGATGTGTGTGTAGTGAGATGACAAACTGCTCTGATACCAAGCTGTAACGCCCGCCCCTTACCGTTAGGCGGCGCGTTACCTTTAACCCTATTTTTTCTTACTTACTTATATCATTGCGTATGAATCTAATGTTGGATCGAGAAATGCGAGAGAGGGGGGGGTGAATATCGCAAATCGTTCGGATTTTAAAAAGAGCGGGTGCGCAGCGGAAATAAAAAAAACAGAACAATGCAAACACAGTCGGTTTACTTGGTTCGGAGCTTGGGTCGACTCCTACTCCAAGGCCCACGGTCGTTGACCATTTTCTGCGGGCAATTCTATAAGTTCGTAAAAGTTTACAAGAAAGATAATAACAAGAACAGTTTAGTAAACTTTAAATACAACTCTTCGTTACCGACGTCCGGTGTAGATCGAAGTTTCGGAGCAGCGGGACGTCGTCAGCTCGAGTTGGAAGATTTCTGGAGCGTGTCGCGGAAGCAGAAGAGCGCAGAAGTGTCGCAATGATTGATTGTTGAAGAAGAGGGTCGAGGGTCCCTTTTATAGGGCTGGGGGCGCCCGGGATGCTCGGGGCGCCCCCCCCCCCCCCCCACGTGGCTTTCGATCCGGCGAGCCCTCTGGTCAAGGCTGATCTCTGCTTTTCGGGATCACATTTGACTGGGGCGCCCGACGCGCGCGGGGCGCCCGGGTTGACCGGTCAAGGCTTCATCTTCTTCGTGAGGGTGAGCTGCTGCAGCTGCCAGTGGCGTGGCACAGTGGGCGCCCGCGACACGCGGGGCGCCCGATGCGCGCGGGGCGCCCGAAACATCCGGGGCGCCCCCAAATGTGCTGCTGTCGGGGCGTTTACTTGCTCTGCTGACTTTGGGTTGACTCTGGGGCGCCCGAAACATCCGTGGCGCCCTGCTCAGCTACTGCCTCACTCCTTTGAGGCTCTCTGAGCTGCAGAAACACAGTCCTTCGGTCCTGCATCCAGGGTTAGTCCAAAACAGCAATTAATAAGTTAATTTTACACAGCCTTGGCTGTCTTGGTTCTGACTTTGGGTCTCCAAAATGGAGCCCTAGGTCGAACCGACGCCTAATGTTCCCTCTAGGGGAACGCGTCCTCACCTACTCCTCTCAGGAGAGTTTACCTGATGCCAACCGGATCCTCCAGTTGGACTTTTGCCCGGCAGTCCTTCGCCAGGTCTTGAGTTGCCAAGCTTCCCTTCGCTTGGTGCCTAGCAGCCCTTCGCTAGGTCTTTTCTTCTGGCAGCCTTTCGCCAGTGCCTAACATTCCTTCGCTAGGGCTTGTCCATTCTGGCAGTCCTTCGCCAGAGCCTAGCAGCCCTTTGCTAGGGCTTTTCCTGTCTGGCAGTCCTTCGCCAGTGCCTAACATTCCTTCGCTAGGGCTTTTCCTGTACACTCAAGAAACTTTGTTAGACAACGACTAACCCTTAACTTTTGAACCCTTTTGTCAATATCAAAACACAGGTTTGACTTAGGTGCTTACTGCACCAACAATCTCCCCCTTTTTGATATATGGCAACCTAGTTCAAAAAGTTAAGGTAAAATGCTGAAATTAAAAATCCTAAGTTAGATTCCCTCCCCCTGGAAGAAATCTCCCCCTAGGTTTTTCAAAAATAGGTGGTGTAAGTGAAGTACTTAGAAGATTTCATGTTTTGATAATAAGTTAGGAAATCTCTAAAGTTTTTGCTAATTTTTGAAAAAACATTCTTAGTTTGGGAAAAAAAATTTCAGTCTTTAGAAAATTTTAAGCAAAAATTTTTTAGTTCAGAGTTTAGAAATAAAGCTAGAAATGATTTACCAATTTTTCAGTTCAACTCTTTTGAAGAAGATTATGAAAAAAAATTTTGTTCCCTGTTTCTTTTTCAACTCTCCCCCTTTGACATATATCAAAAAATGCAAAAAAAATAAATTTTGCAGTAGTTGAATAAAGCATTGGCTGTACTGAATCAAAACAAGACTTAGGTCTGGTTAACTCTTTAGGGACCTGTCTAACCCAATTAGCTACTTACTAACTGTTATAAACAGTAGTTTTGGCTAGGTTAGTCAAGTTAAGTGAGTTGTTCAAGTTAGATTGTCTAAACTTGACACTTAACTTGATTGCTGTTCAGTTTGTATTTAGTGCCCCAACTACTGCAGATGCACTGACTTAAAGCATCTTGAGTTAAGGCAAAGACCTAAGCATCTCAACCCTTTCTAGGTTATCATCCAAAAGTACCCTAAGGTGCTTGTGAGATGCTGGCTTCTAGATCTATAGGTGCATGCAGTTCTAGGGTTAGAGCCTAGGCTAAGTCCATTTCGAAAAGAGGCCCTAGTTTTGAAGGGGGTATTTTTGAAATAAAAACTAAAAAAAATTTTAAAAGAGACTTTTTCAAGTTAAAGTAAACAAATTTTTTTTTTAACAGATATTTTAAGATCAATATAAAATAAAAAATCGAAAACCGAATGATTCTATTCTACTAAGCATAACAAGTAACCAAGCCAAGCTAAGATTAGCATAGTTCAAGCAGCAATCTAGTACAAGTCAACAGAAGTCAACCCTACTCAGTAGGGGTAGTCAAATGGGTACATGTCCAAGTCATCTAAGAGGAGGGACCAGGAGGATCAAATGGGCCCGGCTGCCATGCATCAAATCGTGCCATGATCTCATGGTACTGTGCATTCCAGGCTTCTCTATCGGCCGTGAGTGTACTCATGATGTTGTTGTAGTAGCCTAAGTTTGTCTCTTGGTCTTCAATATGGTTCGCTTCTACTTCTTCTCTTAAGCTCTGGACGTGAGCCTCGAGTCGTGTAACTCTCTCATACAAGGTCGGTGGAGCGGGCTGATCTACCTCTGTTGCTAAGTCGGCAACGTCGACCTCGACCTCCTCGTCGGCAATGTCCTGTGCGACTGGTCGGCGTCGCCAAGTCAGAACCCCGGTGCCCGAGACCTCTACACCGGCTAAGAGAAGTTCCTAAATCCTATCTCATCGAATTCGGTCATCGTGGGTAATTTCACCGTCAGCGATGTTTCGGCCGGGTAGTGGAGGATAGAGGTGATGACGTGGCAGAAGGGGTGCGGACCCGCCCCTTAGTGGATACACTAGAGGCATGTAGGATACAGTGGAAGAGGTGAAGGCCTATATCTATGTCCAAGTGGTGGATAAGGGCATAGAGAAAAAAGGTGTGAAAGGGTTTCATGGTGGCTGTGTCCCTAGTGGACAAGGGAAGGATGCAACGGACAATTACTCTGTAGAGAGCATAGTCCTGAATTGGGAGTTGGGGTAGAGTGAAACTGCCCTCCTGCAGGGTCCATGGCCTCCCCAAAGAAATAGTTGTACAAAGTGTTCAGGTCAATATGAGAGTAGGGGGCATCGAAGGGCAGGTTCCTTGGAGGGGTAGCAACAAAAGATGGACTGAGATGGTCGGGAGTCCCAAAAATCGGTTCAGTAGTAGGTAGGAGTGATGCTCAAGGGCATTCCTTGAACGGTAGTGACGAAGCTCAAGTCGTCTTGCCTAACTATGTTGTTATAGAATTCTGCACATAGGGTATTGTTGATCGAATGTGTGCAGAAACGAGGTTATCCAGTTGATAGAAGTTAATTGCGGACATTGCAACTGGACAGGATTGGGCGAAGAAATGGACAGTTAAGGTAACTTGTTTTAATCGAAATGTACGAGGTTTGGCGAATTTGTTACAAAGTGCTAGGTTAGGAAACCTAGGGTCGGGACTGGGCTCGTTACCGGGGTTCGACTGAACTGCTCGGCGTTTTCTAAGTGTAGAAAAAAAAAGTGATT
>JAGFNQ010005650.1:0-31994 GCA_024364735.1 Boesenbergia rotunda
AGCTAGCAGCTGTGGTTTTGCACTGAAGCTTTGGAGACATTACCTGTATGGAGTGCAGTGCAGAATTTTCACAGACCATCAGAGTTTGAAGTACTTCTTCACTCAGAAAGATCTGAATATGAGGCAGCGCAGGTGGCTAGAGTTGGTCAAAGATTATGACTGTGAAATCCTCTACCACCCAGGTAAGCTAATAAAGTGGCAGATGCACTGAGCAGAAAATCCTGTGCGGCACTGATGTCCTTATCATCACTGTCTCTACCACTTCAGAAAGAAATAAAGAATTTTGGAGTCGAGGTAATAATTGGGCAATTTTCTGCACTGACCCTAGAGTCAACCCTGCTTAAGGATATACAAGAAAAGCAAAGTCAAGACCCAGAAATCCAGAAGATCAAGCAGGGGATCCAAGAGGCAGAACATTCAGAGTTTCGAGTATCAGACAGTGGCATCCTCTATTTTGGAGACCGCCTTTGCGTCCCCGATGATGAGGAACTAAGGAAGAATATTCTAGAGGAGGCCCACAGTACCCCGTACTCTATGCATCCTGGTTCTACCAAGATGTACCAAGATTTAAAGAAGAGGTTCTGGTGGTCTGGACTCAAGCGAGACGTGGCCAGATATATCAGTACCTGCTTGACCTGCCAGAGGGTCAAAGCAGAACACCAGAGACCAGGAGGAGTTCTACAGCCTCTTCCCATTCCAGAGTGGAAGTGGGAAGAAATATCCATGGACTTTATCACAGGTCTTCCAAGAACCACCCATGGACACGATGCAATTTGGGTGATAGTGGACAGATTGACCAAGTCTGCCCACTTCCTAGCCATCAAGTTATCGCATTCGGTAGAGCAATTAGCACAGCTGTATGTGAAAGAAGTAATCAGGCTTCACGGAGTCCCGAAGTCGATCGTTTCTGACAGAGATGGGCGATTCATCTCCCATTTTTGGAGGTGTGTTCAGGACGCCCTAGGCACCAAACTTCAGTTCAGCACAGCCTTCCATCCCCAGACAGATGGACAAACAGAGAGAGTAAATCAGATTTTAGAAGACATGCTCAGGGCTTGTGCGTTGGACTTTAAGGGTAGTTGGTGTAAATTTCTGTGCTTAGCTGAGTTTGCCTACAACAATAGCTATCAGGCCACCATCAGGATGGCACCTTATGAGGCATTATATGGCAGGAAATGTAGATCACCCATATGTTGGCAAGAAGCTGGTGAGAAGAAAGAGATGGAGTCAGGACTAGACAGCCAGACTGAGCTTATAGAGGAGACCACTCAGGCTATCCAGACGATCCGCCAGAGGATTGAGACTGCCCAGAGTCGACAGAAAAGTTATGCTGACACACGCCGTAGACCACTTGAATTCCAAGTTGGAGATTCAGTATTTCTCAAGGTCGCTCCTATGAAGGGAGTGATGAGATTTGGTAAAAAGGGCAAGCTAAGTCCTCGGTATATAGGGCCCTACAAGATCATAAAGAGGGTTGGTAAGGTAGCATATGAGTTGGACTTACCAGAGGATATGTCAGCTATCCACAGTACATTTCATGTCTCCATGCTAAAGAAGTGTATTCACGACCCTAGCCAAGTGATTCAGCCTCAGTCAGTACAGATTCAAGAAGATCTTAGCTATGAGAGCAGACCGACACAAATAGTGGACAAAGCAGTTAAAAGATTAAGAAACAAAGAAGTGCCACTAGTGAAGGTCATCTGGCAGAATCAAAAGCATGAAGAGGCTACTTGGGAACGTGAGGACAGCATGAGAGAGAGGTATCCAGAATTATTCTAAGTTCGAGGACGAACTTTTTATAAGGTATGGGGGATTGTAACGCCCCAAAATTTCCATTTTTAGTTCTTAAAGTCCTTAGAATTATTTGGAAATGGTTTAGAAATATTCTAGATATTTTTAGGAATTTTTAGAGTATTTTTATGGAATTTTCCGAGTCCGTTTGGTATTTTTGGAAAAAGAAAAAGAAAAAAAGGAAAAAAAGCCAAAAATGGAAAAAAAAACTAATTAAGGGCAGCCGGAGATCGAACCTGCGACCACCACGGGACCAAGGGAGCGCGCGGCCAGCTGGGCTAGGTATCAAGCACAAAAAGGAAAGAAAGACAAATATTTAAGCTGTGGTTAAGTTAATCCGCCCCTTAAGTATAAATAGCTAATTAAAGAGAGAAGTTTTATTTTCTCTCAAACCCTCTCCCTCTCCCAAGTTGCGCCGACTCTCTCTCTCCCTCTCCTCTCTTGGGCGACACCAACACCAAGCCAAGAGAGCCGTCCGAGACCCTTCTCCAAGAGATAATCCTATATTCGGGATCCCCGCGACGAAAGGAACGCGTAGACGTGAAGAATTCTCCGAGATCTCAAGTTTCTTCCGAGTTCTAGACATCAATCTTGGTTGTAAGTCCAAGATATCAATGTAAGTACTGCTCACCTGCAGTAAGAGGCGGTTTTTCCGCGAGAATTTCCTTTAAAAGTTCTTAAAAGAGATATTTCTTTTAGTTTTTAGTTTTTGCATGTGATCTTAGATCATTATATGCTTATATATTTTATTGAGTGTCCTATATGAGATTAGGGACCAAGAAAAGCTATGAGAAAAGAAAAGAGAAGATAAAGATAAGAAAAGAAAAGGCCAAGGCCTTAAGAAATCCCCAAAAGTCAAGACTTAGGGATTTTAGCACGCAAGGTGCTCCAGAAAATGCCAAGGCATTTACAGATAAGAAAGAAAAGAAAGAAAAGCTATTTTATTTTATAAGGCCAGTACCCGGCGTCCAAGGGCATCGTTAAAGAAATCCAGGTGTCCAATTCCAAGGTCTTGGCCCTGGTAGACCAAGGTCTGCTCTATTAGGATTGGTGGCTCGCTACCCCAACCTTTTAGGGAACGCGCATGAGATGGTACTTACGTCTTCAGTGGATCCAAGTGATTATTATTTTCAAGTATATGCTTTAGCAAAGTTTTCTAAAGTTTTAAGAAAGTTTTCAAAAGTTAAAGAATAGCTAAAGTTTCAAGTTGAGCCAAGAAAAGTGAATTGAGATTATTTATTGCTTGAGTATGCATGTTTTGAGCTATACATGTTCTTAGTTTTCTTTCAAGCATCTTAGTATCTCATGTGATTTCATATTGATCTAGAAGCATGTTTGCACATTTCGAGATTTTGTGAGCTAGATAGTACTTACTAAGCTTTTTGCTTATAGATGCATTTCCTCTTATTGCAGATAAAGGTAAAGGCAAGCAATTCTGAAGGGAGACGACAAGGCGGTGCTGAGTAGAGTGTGTGTGGTGGCTGATTATGGAGAGATCCTTGAGACGAGATATTTTAGTTATTTGAATTGCAATGTTTAAGTTTATTCAAATTTCAAGTTCTTGCTTTATGGAGATTATTGAGTATTTGAGTTTTGGATAGTTTTATATGCTAAATTTCTTAGAGTAAAGATTCCATGTCATTTCATTTAGCATATATATCCTTAAGATTGCATTGGATGAGTAAAAGTGTGAGTAGTTAGAAATATTGATACTTTGTTAGAGAAAAAGGTGATTGTGCCAAGATAGTATCAATTTTCCTTTTGAATCGAGTTTTATTGCTTAAAAATGTCTAGAAAAGTTGCAATCACATTTCATAATGCTTTAGCAAGGTTGTAGAACATGCATTTGGTATTATAAATTCATAGAAGCCAAGATTGGTACAAACTCTATTGTTAAGGTTTATATAAACTTGTTTAGTTATTTTCTCCCATAAAAGTCCTAAATTTAAGTTTATGGATTCGTTTGATTGGTTAAATTGTTTAGGAACCTGACATAGAGAATAGGAATGGTGTCGTAGTTTGATATGGCTCGAAATATTAGGTTTGGTGGAGAGTTAAAGCAACTGCCGAAAACCTGTAAAACTGCTCATAGGCGTATCAGTCGACTGCCACGTCATCAGTCGACTGGTACAGGCAGTTTAAGAAGGGTAAGGCTTGTTTCAATGAGTATCAACTACGAGTTTTGAGATAGAAAGTGTGATATGTTATTATGCATGATTGCTTAAGTTAGAATATAATTGTTAGATGAATTTTAAAGTTTAAAAAAAAAAGATTTTCCCAATTTTCTTTAGTCATGTATACAAGTTGAGAAGTAGAGAAAAGTAACGATCCGTCTAAAGACAGTAAGAAGGCGGGTCGCTACATTTTAAATCCCTCGGATTACTCGTAGTGCGTGTGACTAAATAGGCTTTCAATTTATATTGGTCATCTATAATTAACCAATTATAGAACGATCATGAGTGGCACCTAGTAGTACATCATGATCCCCAATTAATCGAAAGATCAATGGTTGATCTCAGAAACAATTCTGAAACCCTTCAGCAGCTATAATGAATCGTGCCCCATTCCCTTCATCATCTTACACCCACTTGGTTCAGGACATGGTTTATGTGTGTCAGTCCCCACTAAGCTGAATACGTTACACCTAGCCCAAGTAACGTTTTCTCGTCCTACGGATTCTAATTACTCTCATGTATTTAAGAGATTCATACTCTGAACATGTCATGGTCTGGCCAGAGGCTTCGAGTAACAATCCAATGATAGGCCTTGGGTATACATCTCCTCGCAAGGAGTGGTGAATCCTTTGTAGGTTGTTCAAACATCTTCGGGCACTTCGGCTTATACCCAATCATCCTGGGTCCACACCTCCTTGAAGATGCTTGCTTAAGATGTCAAAGTATAAGTCTCCATGTCCAAGATGACTTGAACACCGCAAGTTAAAGGAACATCGCCTTTAAGCTACAGTAAGAACTTCATTGACATATCTATATATAGACTACCATATGAAGTTTTACAGCCAGTCACTCCAATGAACTAGTTCCCTTAACTAGCATTCATGTTTATCTCCAGACATCCCAATGTCACGAGCCAGTGAGAATCAGCTGATTAGAGAATAACTCATGCTAGTCTCAACAGAATTGATAGTGCCCGTATTTATCAATTCATCGACTAGGGACAATTTCAATACTTCACAATTGCACATGTAGAGATAATCACTAGTTGTGAATTCGTCACAAATTCTCTCATGCTGTAACTTGTATTGTGGTTATTCAGTAAATGAGTTTAAGATCTCAATCAAATACATAAACATGTATACTCAAATAGTGAACATTCATTTATTAAAATAAATGATTACAATCATAAGGTGATTGCCTTAGGATACTTTTCTCATATCACTAACAAACTCCCACTTGGCCTAATGCCAATCGCTATGGTACCCAATACCACAGGCTCTAACATGACCCTCAAACTTGTTTTGAGGCAAGGCCTTAGTTAAAGGATCTGCTAAATTCCTTTTAGTGGGAATTTTCTCAATTTGTATATCATTCCTACTTATAATCTCTCTGATCAGATGATAGCGGTGAAGCACATGTTTGGATCGCTGATGAGACCTTGGTTCCTTTGCTTGTGCAATAGCTCCATTGTTGTCACAATAAATCGGTATTGCTTCATCAATGGTTAGAACCACACCAAGTTCTGAGACAAACTTCTTGATCCAGACTGCTTCCTTTGCTGCTTCCGAAGCAGCAATATATTCTGCTTCCGTGGTAGAATCCGCTACGGTGTCTTGCTTGGAACTCTTCCAACTTATTGTGCCTCCATTCAAAATAAATACGTATCCAGACTGAGATTTGGAGTCATCCTTATCTGTTTGGAAACTGGCACCTGTATACTCACGTATTACCATATCACCTTCTCCATATATTAGGAACACATCCTTAGTTCTTCTTAAGTACTTGAGGATTGTCTTGACAGCGCCCAATGATCCATTCCTGGATCAGACTAGTATCTGCTTGTGACGCTCAGAGCATACGATACATCGGGCCTAGTACATAACATAGTATATATGATAGATCCTATCGCGGATGCATAAGGAATCTTATTCATGCAAATCCTCTCGTCTTCTGTGCGCGGACACATAGACTTCGAAAGGTTGATCCCATGCCTGATGGGAAGGTAACCTTTCTTGGATTCCGACATGCTAAACCTTTCTAGCACTCGGTCTATATATGTAGACTGCGAAAGACCAAGCAATCATTTTGATCTATCTCTATAGATTCTAATCCCAAGGATATAGGTTGCTTCTCTCAGGTCTTTCATGGAGAAAGTTTAGGACAACCAAATTTTAAATGACTGTAAGACTGATATATCATTTCCTATAAGTAATATGTCATCGACATATAATACTAGGAATACAACTGCACTCCCACTAACCTTCTTGTACACACAAGGTTCGTCAGGATTTTGTGAGAAATCAAACTCTTTGATTGCCTCATCAAAATGGATGTTCCAGCTCCTGGATGCTTGCTTTAGTCCATATATGGATGGTCGAAGCTTGCATACTTTGGTTTTATCAACCGATGTGAAACCTTCAGGTTGTATCGTGTATACATCCTCAAGCAGGTTTCCATTAAGGAAAGTTATTTTCACATCCATTTGCCATATCTCATAATCATAATGAGCTGCTATGGCCAGGAGCATCCGAATGGATTTAAGCATAGCTACTGGCGAATAGGTTTCGTCATAATCAATTCCTTATTTCTGACGATATCCTTTTGCCACTAATCTAGCCTTAAAGGTAACAACATTACCTTTCATGTCGGCTTTCTTCTTGAAAACCCACTTGCACCCTATGGACTTAATCCCTTCAGGTGGGTTAACCAAGTTCCATACTTGATTTTCGTACATGGAATCCATTTCCGACTTCATGGCTTCAAGCCATTTATCCCTTTCTGAATTTTTCAAAACATCTTCATAACTGATAGGTTCGTCATCGCTAATGAGTAACACGTCGTTCGATTCACTTATGAGAAATCCGTATCTCTCTGGAATATTGAGTGTCCTGTCAGGCCTACGAAGAAGTGGTGTTGTTTTAGGTTCAACTGATAGCTCATCATTATGAGTTATTGGTTGTGGGTCTAGACTAGGTGTCTCTGTAATGTCTATTGGAGTTTCTTGAACTTCTTCAAGTTCAATATTACTCCCACTATTTTCTTGTAAAAGAAATTCTTTTTCTAGAAATACAGCATGCCTTGAAACGAACACCTTTTGTTCCAAGGGATGATAGAATTGGTAACCTTTCGTTTCCTTAGGGTATCCAATAAATAGACATTTATCAGACTTAGCATCCAATTTGTCTGATACAGTCTGCTTTACATAAGCAGGACAACCCCATATCTTTAGGTGAGATAAATGAGGTTTCTTACTATTCCATGTCTGATATGGAGTAGCAGAGACTACCTTGGTCGGGACTCTGTTTAGCAAGTAAACAGTTGTCTTAAGCACATAGCCCCAAAAGGATTTTGGAAGAGTTGCATGATTCATCATAGATCTAACCATGTCCATCAAGGTTCGGTTACGCCTCTCAGATACACCATTATGCTGTGGTGTATCTGGAGGAGTCCATTGAGACAATATCCCATTGTCCCTAAGATAATCTTGAAACTCTTGACTTAAGTATTCACCACCCCGATCGGATCGAAGTATCTTAATACTTTTGCCAAGCTGTTTCTCTACTTCACTTCTGAACTCTTTGAATTTCTCAAAAGCTTCAGATTTGTGTTTAATTAAGAACACATACCCGAATCGTGAGTGATCATCGATAAAGGTAATGAAGTTGCTATAGTCTCCTTGTGCAAGAATTGGCATTGGTCCACATACATCAATATGTATTAGACCAAGTAATTCTCCCACTGGTTTACCTTTTTCGGAAAAGGGTAATTTGGTCATCTTGCCTTTTAAACATGATTCGCATGTATCAAATGAACCGGGATCAAATGATTCCAGAATTCCACATCGGTGTAATTTGGTCATGCGTTTCTTACTTACATGGCCAAGACGACAATGCCACGTATAGGAGTCTATTTGATTATCTATTCGAGCACGTTTGTTGCTAACTTCGATATTGAAAATGTCACCGGATAAATCTAACGTGTTGATACCATTGCATAATGTTCCGGCCCCATAAAGAACACCATTTAAAGTTATGTAACAACAATAGTTACTAAAAGTTAAATGATAACCCTTTTCATTCAAGTATGAAATAGATACAATGTTCTTTATTAACGAAGGAACAAAATAACAATTATCCAATTCTAAGACAAGTCCAGTAGGGAGCTATAGCAAATATGTTCCGATGGCAACAGCAGCAATCTTTGCTCCATTCCCAACTCGCAAATTCGCTTCTCCCTTGACGAGTCTTCTTCTATTCCTTAGCCCATGTATGTCATTACATATATATGAGCTACACCCAGTATCAAGTACCCAGGTGTACGAGGAAATAGAGTGACATTCAATAATGAAGATACCTGAAGAGGATGAGGCATCGGATGCCTTCTTCTTCAAGGACTCAAGATAAACCTTACAGTTTCTTCGCCAGTGGCCCTCCTTGCCACAGTGATGGCAAGTGTATTTTGGTGCATTTTCAAACTTTTTGGCCTTAGTTAAATTATTTGTGTCCAAAATGGAACGCAAATTCAGAGAAGACATTATTAGGTGATTATCCTAGAAATATAGATTGAGGTTATGTGATGAAAATGATAAAGAATGCATCAATATACATTAAATAAATCCTATTTATTTTTTGAATTGAATAACCCTTTTTATCAATTCGGGAGATCGTAGGAACATCTCCAAATAGGTTGATATCCAACCATAGATAAGAACAACCATGGCTGGAGTCCATCAAGTTATTCTTAGCTATGAAGGTAGGTAATTATACTGATTACATATTACACATATGTAACTATCACATTATGCTATCAACTAATTAAATGTTTGCATAAATCATTGGGTTGTTAACTCATTAACAAGTATGCAACATTATACATAGCACCCAACTGCACCTCTCTTTACATCGACCTTGGCTGTGGCACAACAAATCGATGCTCCAAGCTTAAGGCTGACCCATTAATCAAGAAATAGTTTTAATATGGTTGGAGCTCATTCAACCATTTAGTCAGGCTTGGATGTGTCCAACAACCAAAACTAAGGATTGACCTCTGACTCCAACTGTATTAATCATAAACTAATTCCATGGTTTGAACATGTTGAGGTTCAAGCCGGGCATGGATGTGTCCATCAACCCAAACGAGAAACAAAACTCCAGTTCTAACCATATTAATAGAAGGTGTTGTCCTTAATATTTTGTAAGGGGTTTTTGGGTCTCATCTTTTTCTTTTATGCACATTCATGACATATAATTATGTCATGTTCTAACGATTTCCTTAATAAAGTATGTATGTGACTTAATTTATCAAGTCTCATTAATTGAATTAGGAACCGGATTTTCTAATTCTAATTTCATACTTTATTCAAAGAATTGTTTTGGGAATCAATTTCCTAAATTATCATAATTAATTTCGGAAATAATATGTTTAAGACTTTGATTTCTCTAAATCAAATCTTATTAAATTAAGAGACAGATTCCCTTAATTCAACCACATATTATTTTTATGAATATCTTATTTAAGGAAATATACTCTATAGGAAATAATTTTTCTAATTAATTTTGGAGACAATAATATGTAAGAGCATCACCTCATAAATCAAATAAGAAAATTATCATTTGAGAATCACCTCAAAAATTTCTAAAATTTGATCACGTATTTTATTTATGAAAAATTAATATCAATAACTTAATTTGGACGGCTCCCCAAGGCTCAATCTAAAATAAGAATTTATTGATAATATAATTTGGATGGCTCCCCGAGGCTCAATCTAAATTAAACATTTGACAGTTTAAATTCAATTTAGGAAATTTAATTATAACAACTAACTTTAAATTGGACGGCTCCCCGAGGCTCAATCCAAAATAAAGAATTTTGTAAATAATTTAATTTCCAATTATGAATTTAAATGCCAATTAATATTCTCATAATTTGTCTAGACTTACTTGAAAGAAAGTGCCTAAAATTGCGAGCTTTCCATAAATGGAAAGTTTCCAAAAATAAAAATTTTTATAATAATTGTAAGTTTCTGGTAGAAAGAAAACTTACATATTTCCAAGATTGGAAAATTTCCAAAATAGGAAATTTTCAAAATTGAAAAGTTTTCAAAAATAGAAGGTTTTCACAATTATCATAAAATTTCAGAAACAAGGATATTTCAAAAGTTTATGAAATTTCATGAGGATTTTCAAACTTTGAAATTCCTAAATCTAAAATTTACCATAATTGGAAAGTTTCCATAATTGAAAAATTTTCAAAAATTGAGATCATGACAAAGTTTTCCGCAAAACAATTATATGAATATGTCGAACAGTAACCAGCTCTGATACCACTGTTGGGACCGGGTGCATGTTGACATGGATGCGGGTTCGTAATTTTAAAATTAATTACGTGCAGCGGAAGGTTTAGCATAAATAATTTCTCAAATTATTTAACCACACATCTAAGCATGCAACCTTATATTGTGTAGACATGATCATATATTTAAAATTTTATAGAAACGTAAACTAATTTACGTATTACCTCGCGTAACTCGAAGGAAGGGACGAGATCCAACCGTAAGCGTCCCTCGGAAGCTCCGCCTCTATTCGCGTCCACGCGCGAGTATCTTCGGGATGACTTCGCAAAGCCACGAGTTTCGTGTTCTCAAGAACTACTAGATTCTCCGAGAACGCGATAAGAAACCAAGAGAGTAGTAATCATATCGGAAAAACTCACCACCAAGGTTGGCCGGAATCACAATTCCGGCGAGAAGGAGGAAGATGACTTGTGCCCAATCCCAAGGTGATGATGGCCGGAGAGGAAGATCGTACCAACGGAAGAACTTCATCGCCTCGGTGCTTCTCCTTGTGCTCACGGCAAGAAGAAAGGGGAAGAGGCTTGTGGTCGGCCAAGAGGAAGAAGGGAGGAGAGGGAGAGAGCCCAAGCAAGAATACTTTGATTATTTCGAATGAATTCCAAGCCTTGCCTTGGGTCCTTTATATAGTGGTCTCTCAACCGCCAAGTCTCCTTTTTCTTATGGAATAAATTTTCATAAGAAATTTATCATATAAATTTTCTATGACTTATTCCATCATGCCAAGTCTTGATTTTATATCATCGTTAAAATTATATTTTAATTCATGATAAAAAGCAACCAAGTCTCTTTTTCTTATGGAATAAATTTTCATAAGAAATTTATTATATAAATTTCATTATATAAATTTCTTTATATAAATTTCCTTATAATGGTAAATCAATCCATGATTGATTTTATAAAATAAAATAAACCAATCCATGGTTCATTTTAATTTCCATGAAAAATAAATTTTATATAAATTTCTTTATATAAATTTCTTTATCATGGTAAATCAATCCATGATTGATTTTATAAAATAAAATAAACCAATCCATGGTTCATTTTAATTTCCATGAAAAATAAATTTTATTTAAATTTCTTTATCATGGTAAATCAATCCATGATTGATTTTATAAAATAAAATAAACCAATACATGGTTCATTTTAATTTCTATAAAAAAATAAACCAAACCTTGGTTTATATAAAAATTTATATCATCCATAATTTTATAAAACAAACCACACTTGATTTATTTTATAAATTGAACCTAACAATTTGGTTCCCTCCCTTTGTTGTGGCCGGCCAAGCAAAGAGGGTGGGGACCCTCTTTGGCCGGCCTATCCAAGCCACGCCCCAATGAATTAAACTCATTTAATTCATCTATTATGTCTTCAAAAGACTTAGCCATTTTACGCTTCCGATGCGACTCTAAAAAATTTAAATTCGACTTATCGTTTGGCTCAACCAAACCTAATCTCTTATGATTGGAAAATTTAATTTTCAACTCGTTTTAAATCCCTCAGATTACTCGTAGTGCGTGTGACTAAATAGGTTTCGATTTATGTTGGCCGTCTATAATTAACCAATTATAGAACGATCATGAGTGACACCTAGTAGTACATCATGATCCCCAATTAATCGAAAGATCAACGGTTGACCTCAGAAACAATTCTGAAACCCTTCAGCAGCTATAATGAATCGTGCCCCATTCCCTTCACCATCTTATACCCACTTGGTTCAGGACATGGTTTATGTGTGTCAGTCCACACTAGGCTGACTACGTCACACCTAGCCCAAGTAACGTTTTCTCGTCCTACGGATTCTAATTACTCTCATGTATTTAAGAGATTCATACTCTGAACATGTCATGCTCTGGCCAGAGGCTTCGAGTAACAATCCGATGATAGGCCTTGGGTATACATCTCCTCGCAAGGAGTGGTGAATCCTTTGTAGGTTGTTCAAACATCTTCGGGCACTTCGGCTTATACCCAATCATCCTGGGTCCACACCTCCTTGGAGATGCTTGCTTAAGATGTCATAGTATAAGTCTCCATGACCAAGATGACTTAAACACCGCAAGTCAAAGGAACATCGCACTTAAGCTGCAGTAAGAACTTCATTGACATATCTATATGTAGACTACCATATGAAGTTTTACAGCCAGTCACTCCAATGAACTAGTTCCCTTAACTAGCATTCATGTTTATCTCCGGACATCCCATTGTCACCAGCCAGTGAGAATCAACTGATTAGAGAATAACCCATGCTAGTCTCAACAAAATTGATAGTGTCCGTATTTATCAATTCATCGACTAGGGACAATTTTAATACTTCACAATTGCACATGTAGAGATAATCACTAGTTGTGAATTCGTCACAAATTCTCTCATGTTGTGACTTGTATTGCGGACATTCAGTAAATGAGTTTAATATCTCAATCAAATACATAAACATGTATACTCAAATAGTGAACATTCATTTATTAAAATAAATAATTACAATCATAAGGCGATTGCCTTAGGACACTTTTCTCATATCACTAACAGGCTCATGAGGTATTTATAGCCTACAATAGAGATCATGAGGAGGAGTTGGTTTTGGACTCCTAATGGATCCTAAACCCAACCCATTAATGATAACCCGCTCCACTAATGGGTTATCATTGAACTACCGCACCAACCCCATAATTAAATATGGGCCCCACCATATTATGTGAACATAATCTCCCCGTATTTAAGATCTCGCATGTCCATTAATTAATTAAATTATTGATAATATAATTAATTAATATCTAACTCCATGAGTAGTACCACTCAACCTTATCATCATGTCGAACCAAGTCCACCTGCAGGATTTACATGATGAACTTTATGAGCTCCTCAAGTGGACATCATCATCCTAACGCATTAGCACACAGTTTCCTTCTATAATCAACGGCACACCATGTAAAATAATATTATTTCCCAATTTACTGAGCCTATCGATTTAACGAATAAATTTCGCCCATTGATAAATCAAAGAAATAGATATGAAGTACATGTGCCCGTTATTATATCGGGATTAAGAGCATGTACATCATAATATTTAAGGTCTGATTCGATTATATAGTCAGTATAAATAAAATCACCTCAAGTCGGTCCTGCTCAATACACACAAAGTGTACTAGTGTAATTCTATAGTCAAGATAGACTAATACCAAATTATACTACAATCATTCCAATGATTTATCCAAAACTATCTTGGTTGTGAGCCTATACTTATACTCTATAAGAGACTGATAGCATGATCTTCTGTGTGACACCACACACCATGTTATCTACAATGTAGAGTATTGGACAATTGCACACATATAATAAATATAAAATGCAAAACAATGATCATGTGATTCTTATTCCAAAATTAGATGTTCATACAAAAGTTAGGCTTATAGTATACATCCTAACACTTGCATGCTAAAATCACAAGAGAAATGTTATTTGACATCTTCTACATGTTGTTTAATTTGGGGCTGACAGCTTACCTTATTGGAAATATGATGAACCATGTTGTACACATAGCTCCGGGAGACCCGATGTCTAGCAGGTGAGTGAGGTAAGCTTCTAGAGGAGAGAGCTCTGAGGTCGTGTCCCTCCAGCCTTGGGTGATGATCCAAACTAGAGAAACCCATAGAGGTTTCTAAGTTGAGATCAGGACAATTATGACTATCAAATTACTCATGCATTCCTTTATTTATCTATGTTAACCTCTATTTTGCAGGGTTAATCATATTACACTTTATTGTTGTGCTAACATTTTTGTGTAGGAAAGTCAAACTCAGTTGACTGATCAAGCTTGAGCAAATTGCCATGAAGCCAGATTCATCATCGTTTCAAAGTAATTCATCTACGGATAAGAGGATCAGATGACGGATCCATATATAGCATGGCACGTGCACGATTATGGAGGTTCTTTATCGATCAACCCATCAGGTGTTAGGTCAACAAATCATATTAAATGCTACGACAGATAAGCAGGACAAAAGAGGAAGGGAGCGGGCTTTCGTCGACTGAACAGAGGGTCAGTCGACCGATCCTATCAAACGACTGAACAAATTTTCAGTTGACAGATAGAGACCTATATAAGGAGCTCAAGAGCAACCTTCTCAGATGACTTCTACTCGCCTCATTCTTGCTTTCTGCGTCGACGAACTGCTTCCTATCTACTGCTCCGACGCCGAAAAGCTCACCAACTACTCTGTGCATCACTACTTCATTATTGATATAATCTTTATTTTTCGTACTTGTACTTGCATACTAAAAGGGAGTTAGTAGGTTGTTACCAACATCCCTCACATTTGTACGAAATTTCTTTCTCCCAAAGGTTTCTGGAGAAAGGATTAGTGGATTGTCCATCGAGAGCAGTCGAGGATTGTAGGCCTTGGAGTAGGAGTCGCCGAAGGCTCCGAACCAAATAAAATGAAAAAGTGATCTATTTCTTTTTCCACTGCATTACTTTGTTTTATTTTAATTTCTAAAATGAAAAAAATTTTAAAAGATCGAGATTCACCTCCCCCTCCCATTATCTTTGACGATTCTATAGTAATAGGAGCAATGGTAAGTGATAAATAGTCACATTTTCATTTGTTAACAATGAGATTCCTGAATAGCTAGCTGATCATAGTTACTTGCTTAACTTAATCACAGGACTTGAGATAATACATTGATGGAACTGAACAAGTAGGTTAATTTTATTATTTGTGTGAAGAGTTTCATACTGAAGTATGTCTCTAGATCTATGTTTTTATTTGAACAAGTTCATGGAAGGCTAGGATCAGGAGAAGTATTTGGGGAGATTGGGGGCATGTGTTGTAGCCCACAACCATTTACTACATGAACCATCAAACTATCACAAATATTAAGGCTAAGTAGCACCATAGTTATGAGCATGATCAAGGAGAATGTAGACGATGCGGACACAGTTATGAAGAATCTTTTATAGGTATATAGATTGATTTAGCCTCCCTAATAGATGCATCTTATCTTTTATTGCTCAATTACAAAATTATGCTTCAATTCACTGCTCAATTTTTTTTGTTTACTAAATTACTGAGTATATATATATTTTTTCTTGTGAATGTCATTGTAGCTTACGGATTTTTATACTTATGATTTTGATTCCAGACAACAAGGACAAGCAACAAGTTTTGGCTGAAAGAAGAAAAAATAATCAACTTAGAAAAGAAAATGAAGAATCCCTGTAAAGACTAGGAAATTTAGATATTGAAACTCTTTTGGTTAGGTATTATAATCTATAAGTATTTTGGTTATGAACTTTTTGTGTAGTATTGAGTCTGATGTGTAATTGTTTTGCTACATGTTTTCTTCATGTTTGTCAGAAGTGATCATGGTATGATATGTTTGTAAACAATGGTTTAATATATAATAATATATTTTTTACAATGGTTTATTATTTTGTAGTGTGTGTTGAGGAATAACAATAGTAAAAATATTGTTATCAAAGAATTAAAAAATCTTGATAAATCGATGCGTTGTGAAAAATAGAATGATCAAAGATAATGATTATAATCCATTGTCTTCGTGATTGAAATATAACGGTTTTTAACCATTATAAAAATTGTTATAAATCGATGTATTAAGAATGATAGAAATACTCAAAGACAACGGTTAAAAATAATTATCTTTTTTATTGAAACACAATAGTGAAAAACAGTTGTCGTTTCTACGAAAACTCGTTGTCTTTTAACCCAAAATATAACGGTTCAAATTCATTTACAACGGTGAAAACCCGTTGTCTTTAACCGCAACAATATTTCACAACGGGTTGATTAATAATAATTTTGGAGGGTTTACAATGGTTTGTCACTTTTATTAAAGCTTTTTTTTAGTGTTTATTTCTTGCATTCCTTTTGTATTTGACTAATAGATATCGTAAGGGATTTCTCCACCCTTAAAACAAATTGAATGAGGAAAATCATAGCCATGAAGCAAGAGTTTGAGGCGAACTATCAAACTATATAAAATAGTTCACAATTGTTGTTTCGGCAATTTACCAAAGGGCGTACCTAAGTATTGGTATTTACCAAAAGGTGTACCATGGTTTCAAAGTTACCAAAGGGCGCACATATTTAAGTAAACTTCCTCGTATACCCCTACCGTCAAGTACTACATGCATTTCTCTTTCTCATTCTCATTCTCTTTCTGTTTCTCTTTGTCAGTAACGAATTTCGAGACGGACCAAAAAGAGATGTTACTTTATATTTTGATTTTTATATTATGGAACCTTTCTAAAAATAAAAAAATATTGAAATTAATTAAAATATTTTTATTAAATTAAAACTAAAAGAACATTTCAACCACCCACGTTGGGCCTGAAATGGTTCCATTTCAGGCACGTGGGGCTGAAATGTTTCCATTTCAGGCCCAACGTGCCCAATATTAAGGGTCTTTTCTCGATTCTTTGTTATTACATTTTAACACCTCGGAGAAGTCTAAATAAACAATGGATAGCAAATTTGAACTCCTTGTAACCTCAGAAATCCACAGGAACTGAAATTTTTATAATCGGAGCTCCCTAGGTCAATCAATGGCCTTTTAGGGTCATTGGGCCTGAAATGGAACCATTTCAGGCCCACGTTGGGCCTGAAATAGTTCCATTTCAGGCCTAATGATCCTAAAAGGGCTAATGTGTCAAAATCCACTGATTGACCTAGAGAGCTCCGATTGTAAAAATTTCAGTTCCTGTGGATTTCTGAGGTTACATGGAATTCAAATATGCTATCCATTGTTTATTTGGACTACTCCGAGGTGTTAAAATATAATAATGAAGAACCAAGAAAATACCTTTAATATTGAGCATGTTGGGGTTGAAATGGGCACGTTGGGCCTGAAATGGAAACATTTCAGGCCCAAGCACGTTGGGCCTGAAATGGAAACATTTCAGGCCCAACGTGGGCCTGAAAAGGATCCATTTCAGGCCTAATGATCCTAAAAGGGCTAATGTGTCAAAATTCACTGATTGACCTAGAGAGCTCCGATTGTAAAAATTTTTATTCCTGTGGATTTCTGAGGTTACAAGGAGTTCAAATTTGCTATCCATTGTTTATTTGGACTTCTCCGACGTGTTAAAATGTAATAATGAAGAACCGAGAAAACACCTTTAATATTGGGCATGTTGGGGCTGAAATGGGCACGTTGGGCCTGAAATGGTAACATTTCAGGCCCACGTTGGGCCTGAAATGAAACCATTTCAGGCTGGGCCTGAAATGAAACTATTTCAGGCCCACGTTGGGCCTGAAATGTTTCCATTTCAGGCCCAACGTGGGACTGAAATGGTTCATGAACCAATGACCTTAAAAGGCCTAATGTGTCAAAACCCACTAATTGACCTAGAGAGCTCCGATTGTAAAAATTTCAGTTCCTGTGGATTTTTAAGATTACAAGGAGTTCAAATTTGTTACCCATTATTTATTTGGACTTTTTCGAGGTGTTAAAATGTAATAATGAACAACCGAGAAGAAATCACATATTAGGTCTTTTAGGGTCATTAGGCCTGAAATCGTTGGACACCTATTGCATTGCTGATATCTAATATATAGATGTTTGGACACCTAAAACATCATCTCCTGCCTCTAACCTCTCTATTCATATGGAGTTTTCAGAAATCCAAATATGGTAGGTCCATCAGTGGGTTTTGGTCAAAGCCCACTGATATTTCTAAACTACTCCTATTTGATTAGTGATATCTAATATATAGATGTTTGGACACCTAAAATATCATTTCCTACCTCTAACCTCTCTATTCATATGGAGTTTTCAGAAATCCAGATATGGTAGGCCCATCAGTGGATTTTGGTCAAAACCCACTGATATTTCAAAAATACTTCTATTTGATTGGTGATATATAATATATAGATGTATGGACACCTAAAACATCATCTCCTACCTCTACCCTCTCTATTCATATGGAGTTTTCAGAAATTCAGATATGGTAGGTCCATCAGTGGGTTTTGGTCAAAACCCACTGATATTTCTAAACTACTCCTATTTGATTAGTGATATCTAATATATAGATGTTTGGATACCTAAAACATCATCTCCTACCTCTAACCTCTCTATTCATATAGAGTTTTCAGAAATCCAAATATGGTAGGTCCATCAGTGGGTTTTGGTCAAAACCCACTGATATTTCTAAACTACTCCTATTTGATTGGTGATATCTAATATATAGATGTTTAGACACCTAAAACATCATCTCCTACCTCTAACCTCTCTATTCATATGGAGTTTTTAGAAATCCAGATATGGGAGGTCCATCAATGAGTTTTGACCAAAACTCACTGATATTTCTAAACTACTCCTATTTGATTAGTGATATCTAATATATAGATGTTTGGACACCTAAAACATCATCTCCTACCTCTACCCTCTCTATTCATATGGAGTTTTCAGAAATCCAGATATGGGAGGTCCATCAGTGGGTTTTGGTAGGAGATGATGTTTTAGGAGTAGTTTAGAAATATCAGTGGGTTTTGACCAAAACCCACTAATGGACCTACCATATCTGGATTTCTGAAAACTCCATATGAATAGAGAGGGTAGAGGTAGGAGATGATATTTTAGGTGTCCAAACATCTATATATTAGATATCACCAATCAAATAGGTGTAGTTTAGAAATATCAGTGGGTTTTGACCAAAACCCACTGATGGACCTACCATATCTGGATTTCTGAAAACTCCATATGAATAGAGAGGTTAGAGGTAAGAGATGATGTTTTAGGTGTCCGAACATCTATATATTAGATATCACTAATCAAATAGGAGTAGTTTAGAAATATCATTGGGTTTTGACCAAAACCCACTGATGGACCTACCATATCTGGATTTCTGAAAACTCCATATGAATAGAGAGGTTAGAGATAGGAGATGATGTTTTAGGTGTCCAAACATCTATATATTAGATATCACTAATCAAATAGGAGTAGTTTAGAAATATTAGTGGGTTTTGACCAAAACCCACTGATGGACCTACCATATCTGGATTTCTGAAAACTCCATATGAATAGAGAGGGTAGTGGTAGGAGATGATGTTTTAGGTGTCCAAACATCTATATATTATATATCACCAATCAAATAGAAGTAGTTTTGAAATATCAGTGGGTTTTGACCAAAATCCACTGATGGGCCTACCATATCTGGATTTCTGAAAACTTCATATGAATAGAGAGGTTAGAGGTAGGAGATGATATTTTAGGTGTCCAAACATCTATATATTAGATATCACTAATCAAATAGGAGTAGTTTAGAAATATCAGTGGGCTTTGACCAAAACCCACTGATGAACCTACCATATTTGGATTTCTGAAAACTCCATATGAATAGAGAGGTTAGAGGTAGGAGATGATGTTTTAGGTGTCCAAACATCTATATATTAGATATCACTAATCAAATAGGAGTAGTTTAGAAATATCAGTGGATTTTGACCAAAACCCACTGATGGATCTACCATATCTGGATTTCTGAAAACTCCATATGCATAGAGAGGTTAGAGATAGGAGATGATGTTTTAGGTCTTCAAACATCTATATATTAGATATCACTAATCAAATAGGAGTAGTTTAGAAATATCAGTGGGTTTTGACCAAAACCCACTGATGGACCTACCATATCTGGATTTCTGAAAACTCCATATAAATAGAGAGGGTAGAGGTAGGAGATGATGTTTTAGGTGTCCAAACATCTATATATTAGATATCACCAATCAAATAGAAGTAGTTTAGAAATATCAGTTAGTTTTGACCAAAATCCACTGATAGACCTCCCATATCTGGATTTCTGAAAATTCCATATGAATACAGAGGTTAGTGGTAGGAGATGATGTTTTTGGTGTCCAAACATCTATATTTAGATATCAGCAATGCAATAGGTGTCCAACCATTTCAGGCCTAATGACCCTAAAAGGCCTAATGTGTGATTTCTTCTCGGTTCTTCATTATTACATTTTAACACCTCGGAGAAGTCCAAATAAAAATGGATAGCAAATTTGAACTCCTTGTAACCTCAGAAATCCACAGGAACTAAAATTTTTACAATCGGAGCTCTCTAGGTCAATCAGTGGGTTTTGACACATTAAGCCTTTTAAGGTCATTGGTTCATGAATCATTTCAGGCCCAACGTGCCCATTTTAGCCCCAACATGCCCAATATTAAAGGTGTTTTCTCGGTTCTTCATTATTACATTTTAACACCTCGGAGAAGTCCAAATAAACAATGGATAGTAAATTTGAACTCCTTGTAACCTCAGAAATCCACAGGAACTGAAATTTTTACAATTGGAGGTCTCTAGGTCAATCAGTGGATTTTGACACATTAGTCCTTTTAGGATCATTAGGCCTGAAATGGAACCATTTCAGGCCCAACGTGAGCCTGAAATGGTTCCATTTCAGGCCCAACGTGGGCCTGAAATATTTCTATTTCAGGCCCAACGTGCCCATTTCAGCCCCAACATGCCAAATATTAAAGGTGTTTTCTCGGTTCTTTATTATTACATTTTAACACCTCGGAGAAGTCCAAATAAACAATGGATAGCAAATTTGAACTCCTTGTAACCTCAGAAATCCATAGGAACTGAAATTTTTACAATCGGAGCTCTTTAGGTGAATCAGTGGATTTTGACAGATTAGCCCTTTTAGGATCATTAGGGCTGAAATGGAACCATTTCAGGCCCAATGACCCTAAAAGGCCACTGATTTACATAGATAGCTCCGATTGTAAAAATTTCAGTTCCTGTGGATTTCTGAAGTCACAAGGAGTTCAAATTTGCTATCTATTATTTATTTGGACTTCTTCGAGGTGTTAAAATGTAATAACAAAGAATCGAGAAAAGACCCTTAATATTAGGCACGTTGGGCCTGAAATGGAAACATTTCAGCCCCACGTTGGGTTTGAAATGGAACCATTTCAGACCCAACGTGGGTGGCTGAAATGTTCTTTTAGTTTTAATTTAATAAAATTATTTTAATTAATTTCAATATTTTTTTGTTTTGAGAAAGGTCCATAATATAAAAATCAAAATATAAAGTAACATCTCTTTATGGTCCGTCTCGAAATTCGTTACTGACAAAGAGAAACAGAAAGAGAATGAGAATGAGAAAGAGAAATACATGCAGTACTTGACGGTAGGGGTATAAGAGGAAGTTACTTAAATATGTGCGCCCTTTGGTAACATTAAAATTATTGTACACTTTTTGGTAAATATCAATACTTAGGTACGCCCTTTGATAAATTACCGTTGTTGTTTTTATATATATTTGAGTTTATTGCGTTTGTATGTTCCATTATGCTAACTCAAAGTGCATACGAAACAACAAACAAAACGGCCATCTATTAACCCACATCCAACCGATCGAACAACTATTAGAGATTCGGAGATATATGCGTGCATAAACTTATCGAGGCTGTCGAATTTAGGGCAAGTATATACGTCTTTAGGGTATCCTCATAAGCAGACTCAACCGTTGGATTCAGACGCACTGATAATAGAACAGATCAAACGGTCACAGACAAACAAAGGTTACACTTATTGCGTGCAGTAGTATCGATCCATCTTACAACTGCAAAGAGCCCACCACTCAACTGACTTACTAAACGAGCAACTCGCCGAGCTGCTCCGCCAACTTCGCCACCGTGCTCGGAGACACAGATCCACTCCCTCCCAGGTACCATTTCTGCATCATCTCCACCACGTTCCCGTTATCCACCTTCACCGTCGCTGCCTCCTCCTTCCCCTCCATCGCCAATCCAATCTGCATGCACACAATCTATCGTTAACTGTGATCGATAATCGATCGACCGGAGCTTGAAGAGACTAGCTCATCACCTCGGCTTCTCGGTTGGACGCCGGGAAGTGAATGGTGAGGATGGAGCCCGTCTTGAGGTACGTGTTCTGGGACTGGAAGAACTCCGCCACCTTCTCCAACGCCGCCTCCTCCTCGTCCTCGTACTTGTCGGCGGCAGCCAGTCGGCTCCGCACGGCGCTCTCCATCTGCACCCAGTACTGGGCCACCTTGATCTCCTTGATCACCACGACCCGCAGGAGCTTCTCCACCGGGGCTGCCACGACGGCGCCGAAGAAGAGGTCGTCCCCGGCGAGCTCGCTTCCCTTCTTGCCTTTCCACCCCGCCAGGTGCTCGACGATTTGCTCCTTGTCCAAGTAGACGCCGATGGCGGTCAACTTGATCTGGAGGAAATGCAGCTCGATGTCAGTGATCCCTGCAACACAAATTTATAAGCGATCGATGGATAATTAATGGAAGAAATGTAATTTAACAAGTGGCGGCTAGCATATGAAGTTAATTACCGTAGCCGAGGAGGGTGAGAGGTTTAGTGAGCGTGATCTGGGGAGGGAAAGGGATTTGATCCACCATCACCGTCTCCGATCCCACTGTTCAGAGGAAAAAAGAAGAGAAATTAATTAAGCAATTAGTAAAACGATTGTGGCATGGAAAATCAGTCGATGAGGAGGAGAAGTTCACTTGGCGAATTGAGAAAGAAGAATACGAGGATCGAAGTGAGAGAGGATGATGGAGATTGAGAAGGGCTTCGTGTGGGCGTGCTAATAAGCTACCGGAGAGAAGTGGTAGCTGCGCTCAGCCGCTTGATCCAACTACCAGTTGCTACTAGCCATTGAATGCTGAGCGGTAGGTAGAGAACATTTTAATAGATGTTAGTTGGGAATTTTCATTTTTCTGTTTTGTGATGAGACACTTTTTCGACATAAATTTTGAAGGAAAAAAAAAACAATCGTCCTAAATTTTGCTTAAAAAAATTCATGATAAATTTTGCCACTAAAAATATAAAATTTAGAACTTTGACTGTCAAAGCTCTCATTTGGGCTGATGACCCAGGATTATACACACTTATTTAAAACAATGGCATTCTTAAGGAAATCACAATGTCTGTCTCCAGAGGCATACATAACCTCATCTCTTTTCTTAAGAATTGTGTACAGTATTGATAAAGTTAATCTCAAGAAGTTGATTACGCAAGAAGCAAGCAACTCAACAAAAAAATTGATCAAGCCATGATTGTAATGTTAGTTATTCAGAAACTGAAGCTGTATGAATTCTAAAATACAAAGAATTCACATATAGAAATTATAAGAATAAGAAAATCTAATTTCATCAGAAAATATGATATAGATTAAAATAACACAAATTGAAATTAGACAATGAAACCTGAATGCGGAAGAGCCATTGTCTCAAGAGTCGTCCTCGAATCTAGAATCCCTACGAAAAAAGGAGGAAGATCTAGGATGGTCTTCCAAGGGATTTAGGGAGTGACGACATCATAAAAATTTATTATTGGAAAATAAGAAATTAAGTCAAGATCCCTAAACCCTTAAGGACCTTCACATATATAGGCAATCAATCTGTTATCAGCCCATAGATGATAACGGATTAGGCTAAAGGATTTTACACATCGAATCCACATCCGATAACCCGAAATCAAATAAACATAAGTTAGATCACTTTATATCGGTTCAATTTGTATTCATATGTGCAACTTACACACTGTGGCTACTTGTGAGTTATATATGAAATACATGTAATGTTGGATAGCTTGGCGGGCTTCCTAAGCGAGTACCTGGTTGTCCATGAAAGACCTCTCCATATCTACGGATTAAAAATTTAATCCAAATGGAGACCTATCTCCCAAACGGCTGTCTCGTCGTCGTACTAATTGATTCAAGTTACAACTTAGCCAAACTTAAAGTTCAAGCCTTGTAACCCACCTAACCAATTAGTCGCGGAAAAGATGACGAGTGGATCGTCGGTTTTTGTGTTTATTATCGGGATCCAAGATAATTAATCATGATAATTAATTAACAAATAATTAATAACAAGATTAATTATCAACACCACATAAAATGATAGAAACAAGGAACCAAAGAGAAGGTTATACCTTTTCCTTTACCTCTTGATCTTCTATTGTATGACTCTCCCCTCTTAGACGTCGTGTGAACGACGATCTACCAAGAACCAGAATCACCAAAACCTCCAAGCAATCCTCCTTCTTCATGCGTGTAACGACCCGCCTTCTGATACTAAGCTTTAAAGCAGATCACTACTAGGTGACTAACTGGCTGACTGATTACTTATCATTATGTTCTTTTAATGCTAAACCAACTGAGAGAATTTAAAAAAAATTCTTATTTTGCAATGTACTGAACTAACAATTCATAACTCAAGCATGCAGCGGCAAATCATAATCATGTTAGAAGTACTAACCGGCTAAAATAAAATAAAAACTTTAATTTTAATAGCTTGGCCAGGATTTAATCCCCCAACCTCAACGTTGCATGACTAAAATACTAACCAGCAGCTCTACATCACATTCTGTTTTAAAGTGGCACCAGTCGACTGATATCTTGCCAGTCGACTGGTGCAGCCGACAAAACTTTCTGTGCCATTTTTCTGCTGGTCCCAGTCGACTGGTAACTGTCGCAGTCGACTGGAAGCTCTAAAATCTAAAGTTTCAGATTCCAAAACACATGCCAAGGTCAACCTACTTTGTACCAAAAACACCACAAACTCATATTTGAGCCTACTAACAGGTATACAATGATTCTATGTCATATTCTACATGTTTTCATGACATTAAAGCATGCTTCAACTACTTCTATGCATAAATTTAGAAACATAAACTTTGTATCAACTTACTACTAAAACTAAGCATTGTTTCTGCCTAAATGCATCAATAGTAGCGCTATAATATCAAAAATGATTCTATAGCCTTAGATCATACATTTTACAACTAGTTAACATACATTTGAAAAGTATCACTCAACATATCACATGCAAAAACTAGGCATGACATCACTGTTGGGTTTTTCGGGCCGCGAAAACCGCCTTTTCGCGTCGCGGAAACCCCGAGAACCCAAAGCCATGGATCTCGAGCGAAGAAAAATTCCGAAAACAAAAATCACATATTCATTTCATGCTCAAAACTCGATCTACTCCTAGATCTAAAGAGGGATAAACCATTTTACCTTTGGTGCGTGTCCCGCTTAATCCCGCTTGCTCCTTTTTGGATGTCGGATCTCTAGGACGTCAAGTGCCGTCCCTCTAGAAGTATCCACGCGAACAAAGTGGATGAAGGAAACCCTTTAGGTGTGCTAGCACCTTTCAAGGGTTCGGCCAAGAGGAGAAGAAGAAGAAGAACACCAACACTTGGAGGAGGAAGAAGAGAAGACACACACTGAGAAAAATGGAACCAAAACATAGTTTTGCTCTCTCTCATTGTGGCCGGCCACATAATGGCCATTAATGGCCATTAAGTGGCCGGCCATAATGGCCATTAATGGCCATTAAGTGGCCTGCCATAACCCCCTTTCAATTTGAATTCAAATTCAAATGGGGGGGTTACAATCTTTGGAGATGATGTGGAGCATTATCATTGGTCAAATACCAAGCCAAGTCATCACTTGGTCAAGTCAAGGTGAGGTGGCCTTTTGGTCAAGTCAAACTTGACCATTAATCTTCCTTGATGAGGTGGCATCCACACTTAATGCTCTTGATGATGTGGAGCATCATCAATGGTTGGCTCCATGCCAATTCATCACCATGATGTGGCATTAAGTCAAGTCTAACTTGAGGTGGATTTGGGTCAAGTCAAACTTGCCTTTTATGGACTTTCCATATTTAGTCAAGTCAAACTTGACTCCATTTCTTCTCCCATGTCAAGTCTAACTTGAAGTGGAACCAAGTCAAGTCAAACTTGATTTGGATTTGGGTCAAGTCAAACTTGCCTTTTATGGACTTTCCATATTTAGCCAAGTCAAACTTGACTTCATTTTTTCTCCATCTATTTGTTCTTTGCGTGTGACCCTATAGGTTCTTGTAACGTTGGCAATGCTTCTAACCTCTTAGAAACATAAGCAATGAGCGGTATCTAGCAACACATCATTGCTACCCAAGTTACAAGAATGTTGAGATCCAACATCACCAATGTGACTACTAATTATGACTTTCATAATATGTGACAATGTCCTTCTATCGTCGATATCTAGATTGATCTTCTATGAAGCATAGACCGTGTCATCCTCCAATCAATCTATGTGTCTTGAACTCCAAGTAGACTCACTATAATCAAATAAGCTCAATATCTCATATTGCCTTATTTGGGCATGGCCATGCACTTAGTGATCTCACTCTATCAAGACTATGATATCTCTCCCGTCATATAGGAGGGATAGATCCCATCTACATCACTCACATCCCTCCGCATAATTTGTTACATACCCAGTAATCGCCTTTATAGTCCACCCAGTTACGGGTGACGTTTGACGAAACCAAAGTACATAACTCCTTATGTAGGGAACTATGGTGACTTCAGGTCTAAGGACTAATAGTCATACTAATAGTCACATGAGAAAGTATATGACACTCATATAACGATCCATGATACTTTCTCATGGTGGGTCATTCAGTATACATTCTCCAATGCATACTCATGTGTCAACTTGATATCTCATATCCATGACTTGTGAGATCAAGTCATCGTGTTGACCTACATGCTAGTCTCTATGCATTAACATTGTCCCTGAATGTTAATACTTGACTAGGAATAATTAAGAGTAGTGTTCTCTATATCATCTCACTATCGATTCAACCAATCGATTGATATAGATATGAACCTACTACCAAGGACGTTATTACACTTAGTTATTTGGCACCAATACAAGTAAGTATAATAACCATAATCAAATGCCTTTATATATATATATGAAATATGATACAATGAGTCCATACAACAACCATCACATGATTGGCTCTAGGGCTCTCACTAACAATCTCCCACTAGAACTAGTGCCAATCACTGTAGTATCTAATACCCAATGACCTAGTGTGACCATCATGCTTGGTCTGTGCCAAAGCCTTGGTCAAGGGATCTGCAATGTTAGCCTCTGTGGGTACTCTGCATATCTTCACATCTCCTCGATCGATGATCTCTCGAATGAGATGGAAACGCCGTAGTATGTGTTTGGTCCGCTGGTGTGAACGAGGTTCCTTAGCCTGCGCAATAGCTCCATTGTTGTCACAATAGAGCTGTACTGGGTCGGCTATGCTAGGAACCACTCCAAGCTCAGTAATGAACTTGCGGATCCAAACTGCCTCCTTTGCTGCCTCAGATGCAGCAATGTACTCAGCTTCTGTTGTAGAATCAGCAACTGTATCCTGCTTTGAACTCTTCCAGCTGACAGCGCCACCATTTAAGCAAAACACGAACCCTGACTGCGATCTGTAGTCATCCTGGTCAGTTTGGAAGCTTGCATCACTGTAACCTTTTACAGTTAGCTCCTCTTCGCCTCCAAATATCAAGAAATATTCTTTAGTCCTTCTCAAGTACTTAAGAATATTCTTGACTGCTATCCAGTGACGTTCACCTGGATCTGACTGGTATCTGCTCGTCATGCTCAAAGCATACGAGACATCAGGACGAGTACATAACATGGCGTACATGATAGATCCTATGGCTGAGGCATAAGGGATCTTGCTCATGCGGTCTCTCTCCTCTCTAGAAGAGGGACCTTGAGTCTTCGAAAGACTCACGCCATGTGACACTGGCAGATTTCCCTTCTTGGAATTCTGCATGGCAAACCGTTGCAAAACGGTATCAATGTATGTACTCTGACTTAGGCCAAGCAATCTCTTAGATCTATCTCTATAGATCTTTATGCCTAGAATATAGGCTGCTTCACCTAAGTCTTTCATTGAGAAGGAATTCCCCAACCAAGTCTTCACAGACTGTAGTGAAGGAATGTCATTCCCAATGAGTAGTATGTCATCTACATACAAAACAAGGAAGACAACTGTGCTCCCACTAACCCTTTTGTAGACACAAGGTTCATCTTCATTCTTGATGAAACCAAACTGTTTGATTGCATCATCGAATCGAAGATTCCAGCTTCGAGAAGCTTGCTTTAGTCCATAAAGGGACTTATGCAGCTTGCATACTCTACCAGTATGCTTTGGATCTACAAAACCCTCAGGTTGTGTCATGTACACTTCCTCGAGGAGGTTTCCATTCAGAAACGCAGTTTTGACGTCCATCTGCCAGATCTCATAATCGTGGTATGCTGCAATAGCAAGCAAGATCCTAATGGACTTGAACATCGCGACTGGAGAAAAAGTTTCATCATAGTCAATACCATGAATTTGCTTGAAACCTTTAGCTACTAGTCTACCCTTATAGGTATGTACAAGTCCATCCATGTCAGTCTTTCTCTTAAAGACCCACTTACACCCAATGGGTTTGACCCCTTCAGGTGGATCAACCAAAGTCCATACTTGGTTGGTGTACATGGAATCCATCTCGGATCTCATGGCCTCTAGCCATTTCTCAGAATCTGGGCTCATCACAGCTTCCTGATAGGAGGTAGGCTCGTTCTCAACGAGCATAACGTCATCATGGTCAGACAAGAGAAATGAGTATCTCTCAGGCTGACGACGTACCCTATCAGACCTGCGAAGAGGTAGGTCTACATGAACAGGTTGTTGTTCCACAGCTTCTTGTGCAACAACCTCATCAACCACCACACTTTGTGGTTCCTGTTCAACTTCCATCAAGGCTTCAGTGCTATTGTCCATGTCTTGAACTTCTTCAAGACTGAACGTACTCCCACTAGTCTTTCTAGAAACAAAGTCCCTTTCTAGAAATACTCCAGTCTTAGCAACAAACACTTTGTGCTGACTAGGAATGTAGAAGTAGTATCCCTTCGTTTCCTTGGGATACCCTATGAAATAACACTTATCAGATTTGGGTCCCAGTTTGTCTGAGACTTGACGTCGTACGTAAGCCTCACAACCCCAAACCCTCATGAAAGACATCTTGGGACTCCTCCCTGTCCATATCGTATATGGTGTCTTCATGACAGCCTTTGATGGAACACGGTTTAGTGTGAACGCTGCCGTGTCTAGAGCATATCCCCAAAAGGATATAGGAAGATCTGCGTGACTCATCATAGATCGTACCATATCTAATAAGGTACGATTCCTCCTTTCGGATACACCATTCCACTGTGGTGTTCCAGGGGGAGTGAGTTGGGATAGAATCCCACACTCAGCTAGGTAGTCACGAAACTCATGGCTCAAGTATTCTCCACCTCGATCTGATCGAAGTATCTTAATACTCTTGCCAAGTTGGTTCTGTACTTCATTTCTGAATTCTTTGAACTTTTCAAAGGATTCTGACTTATGTGTCATCAAATACACATAGCATATCTACTGAAGTCATCAGTAAATGTGATGAAGTACCTGTAACCACCTCTGGCAGCGACATTGAAAGGGCCACATACATCACTATGTATGAGTCCTAACAAGTCTGTCGCTCTTTCGCTATGTCCACTAAAGGGAGTCTTAGTCATCTTGCCTAGAAGGCATGACTCGCATGTCTCATATGACTCAAAATCAAATGAGTCCAGCAAACCATCCTTATGGAGCTGGGACAAGCGACTCTCATTTATGTGGCCTAAGCGACAGTGCCAGAGATAGGTTGGGTTCAACTCATTTGATCTCAACCTCTTGGTATTCACGTTATAGATAGGGCTCTCTAAGTCTAGAATATAGAGGCCATTCATCAGATGTGCGCTACAATAGAACATATCCTTTAAATAAACAGAACAACATTTGTCCTTTATTATGAATGAAAAACCTTTGTTATCTAAACATGAAACTGAAATGATATTCTTTGTTAGTACAGGTACATAACAACAGTTATTCAATTCCAGTACAAGCCCAGAGGGTAGAGATAGAAAGTAAGTCCCTATAGCAACAGCAGCAACCCTTGCTCCATTGCCTACTCGTAGGTCCACCTCGCCCTTGGCCAATGCCCTGCTATTTCTCAGCGCCTGCACATTAGTACAAATGTGAGAAGCACACCCAGTATCTAATACCCATGATGTAGAAATAGAAAGGTTGACTTCTATAACATTTATACCTGAAGTAGAAGTCTCACTTCTCTTCTTCTTCAGATCTTCCAGGTATACCTTGCAGTTCCGCTTCCAATGCCCAGTCTTACCGCAGTGGAAGCAGGTAGCATCCTTAGCAACCCCACCTTTAGGTTTGAGTGTTGAAGAGCTGGCTTTGCCCTTGGTTTGGGTCTTACCCTTACCTTTGGGCTTCCACTTGCCCTTACCCTTGCCCTTTTGTACCATTAGGACGGTACTGGACTTGGCAGTGGTGAGATTAGGCTCAGCAGTTCTTAACATGTTGAGTATCTCGGGCAGTGGTTTGTCTAATTCGTTCATGTTGTAGTTCATGACGAATTGACGGTAACTCACCGGCAACGATTGCAGGATCAGATCGGTAGCCAGCTCTTGGCCCAAAGGGAACCCCAACCTCTCGAGGTTCTCGACGTACCCAATCATTTGGAGTGCGTGAGTTCCTACAGGGGTTCCCTCTTTCATCTTGCATGAAAAGAGGGCCTGAGTCACTTCAAACCTCTCATGCCTTGCCTGCCCTTGATATAGTTGCTTGAGATGGCCAATCATATCAAAAGCATTCATTTTCTCGTGTTGCTTCTGAAGCTCAGGAGACATACAGCATAGCATTAGGCATGACACGTCTAACGCGTCATCTAGATGCTTCTGATGAGCATCTCTAACACTACGAGCGGCAGAGGCTGGTGGTGCATCAGGAACTGCTTGCTCCAGAACGTACAGCTTACGTTCCTGCGTGAGGACTATCCTCAGATTCCTGTACCAGTCCAGGAAATTAGCTCCTAGGAGCTTGTCCTTCTCAAGAACAGATCGTAGAGAGAGAGTGTTCGTGTTTGACATGGTAATCTACAACATAAAATGCAGAAAATAAATATCCACCATTGTATCATATTTTATTTATCATTTAACTAGGCCTTTAATTAAATGATGCTCCCACTGAATTATAGGGCTTTGGTAGAATCGAGTCATAGATGTGGTAAAACCACACTACTAGATCCACACCAACTAACTATAATTCTCGTAGGTCAAGATCCACATCATACTACGCCTTGAGTTAGCTTTGGCTAAATCGCCCAAGACTTAGTATGATCGGTAGGTACTAATTACCAATTACATCTCTATGCAACTCTTGTTTATAGGATCAAGAATTAACATTTATGAATAATCTTGAGTTAGCTTTGGCTAAATCGCCCAAGACTATTGATAAATGCAATCTTGTCCTACCTTTCCAACTATTGGAGTATGCCTATAGTTAGGCTCGATCCAATTGAGCTAACTAGTTACTCAATCTAATTGAGCTCAATCTAACCCAAGCGTGATAGGCGGGACCAAGGTTGTCCCTCCGCATCCCACCACGATTAAATGCATTGCTCTGCTTTGGCAGATTCAACAATCGCATATGATCGTGGTAGTGATGGGTATCAAGGCTCGTTAGGCATATACGAGTTGATTTCGATTTAGATCTAATCTAATCGATGATGTGCATCGTATTTAGGCATTTATTAAATCTAATTTAACCTAAATGTGTATTAGGTGCACATCAAGATGTGGTTCCCACATTACATGTGCATCACATACACTCATGTATATTCTATTCTATACTAACATGCATCACATACATATAAGCAAAAATAAAATATACAAGAAAATTAAAGTGTGATTAGTCATGGCCCTACTAAGATCTTCTCAAGCCAATGAGAAG